>JBBBDQ010001075.1:0-182500 GCA_037127315.1 Ascarosepion bandense | reverse complement strand
TATCTATCTATCTATCTATCTATCTATCTATCTATCTATGTCTGTTCATATCTATCTATCTATCTATCTATCTATCTATCTCAGGCTTTTTATATCCATCTATTTATTTATGTCAGTTCATATCGATCAATCTATCTATCTTTCTATCTCTATCTATCTATCTATCTATCTATCTATCTATGTCTGTTCATATCTATCTATCTATCTATCTATCTATCTATCTATCTCAGTCTTTTTATATCTATCTGTCTAAACGTGCTTATTTAATTCTTTGTCTCAGTTTTTACATATTTATTTCACTCTCTTTATATATATATATATAAAGAGAGAGAGAGAGAGAGAGAGAGAGAGAGAGAGAGAGACTAGAGCATCAAAATATTTTAAGAGTTAAAAGTGATGTCAGTTGTCTTATAGGACTCAACGGAAAGAAAGGTTTGAAATTCTGCAAGCCATTATAAAACAAAGGAAATAACTAACATTAAGCAGTGTGGCATCAATTCAAAAATCTTGGAAAGCATTGCCAAAATTTGTACCTAAATGAAATAATATATATATATATACATATATATATATATATATATATATATATATATATGAATATAAGATATTGCACATTGATTGTTGGTGTTAATAAAATAGTGCTTGATGTAATATAACAGAGCTAGTAAGTATATATTAATAAATGTACATATTATTCCTTACTGGTAGTATTAGTTTCATGCACAGCACAATCTTCAGGTGCTGTTTAGAAACTGGCTGTTGCATCATTTGAATTTCAATAGAAATATCTGGTTAATTAAATACTGGTACAGTTCATGTATTATTCGAGGATTTTTTTTATTTTAAAAATATATCTTGCATGTAAAATAGACAGAATTTTTATTTTATATTTAAAACAAATGGGGATGAATATTTTATTTTATATTTAGAATAAACAGAGATTACAGAAATGATTAATTTTATTTTTTATTTCTTATTATTCTAGATGTTACTTTTGTGGAAACCTTTTTTTGAGTAGATGTTCTGTTTTTTATGTACAGTCAGTCAGTTAAGTACCATATGTGATACACGCTTGGGCAATCATGTCTCGAAAGAGACATGACTGACTGGGCAGAAGATTATCCCGCAGTAGGTTGCCATTGCTTTCTTTGGTAGACTGGTTGCCAACCAAGGCTATAGAACCCAACCTGTCCTGTTATTTAACCCATAACTGAAAGGAAAAGATGGATTAATACATTTCCCAGGGGTATTTGCACGTAAGTGAATGTAACGAATTCAACTGGAATTCAAACTTAGCTCCACAATTTCTCATTCCGAACCAATATCTACTGCACCATATGTACAGTACTGTGCAAAAAAAAAGTATTAGGACAAGAACTATTTTATTTTTTATGAGGCATCAAAATAAAGTTTAAAATCACTCCTGTCCTAACACTTTTGCACACTACCAGTAGTGAGAAAAAGTATTTGTACAAGGGTGATTTTCCTAAAAACCTCACTGAAATTCAAATACAGGGTGAAAATCCAAGTAAATCGGTAATAAATATTGATTATTTAAAACTAGGTGTAAAATAAATGTATTAAAAAGAAGTAATATTTAATTTTTCCTATTTTCTATTAAACAATTATTCTATTATCTATTATAAAACATTATATATTATTATATTATATTATTAAACATTATTCTATTATCCTTGGATATGACTGACCTTTTTCTTATTCCCCTCCTCTCAAATTGATAAATCTAATGTTACTTCACAAGACACACTTCAGGAACAAATACAAGCTGCTTGGCAGGAGATACTGTTAGATACATTGAAGAAGCTTGTGATGTTAATGCCTGACAAAATGAAGGCTGTGATCAAAGTAAATGGCTATTATACTAAATATTAAATTTATTTTGTAACAAGTATTTTTTTCTTGTTAAAGCATTTGTTGAGTAAATCAAATAAAATTACTTTAATTGTTTATTTTCTGTCAACATGCCTCATAAAAGATAAAATAGTTCTTGTCCTAATACTTTTGCATAGTACTGTATTTTAAATTTGGTGAATTACGTCTACTAAGAACAAAGAATAAAGTAAATGGATTTCAAATCTCTTATCTGGTTCTTTAAGTACTTTTAAAGTCACTAACAAAAAGGAAAAACCTCTTAAAGTGACATTTGTAAAGAAACAAACATTTATCACAAAAATTATTTTTTACAATATACAAATTGGCCAAAATAAAATATACGCCCTGTGCAAAATTTTCCTTGTGCACCTGAAACAATCAAGGCTGATTAACAGTTTTTCAAAATAAAGATCTGTTTTCTATTAGAAAATTGCTGTTATGAAAACCAATTTCTTAGAGCAAAGAAATTTTAGCAAGTTTCTTTTAAAACAACAGTTCATGAAAATCAATATATTAGCAAAGACAATCACTTAGAAAAGTTCACAAAGAAGTGAGAAAATGTGGCATACTACAGTTGATGCCAGTTCTCTCGGTCCTTTAGATGAAATATTCATATTTTTGGAACAGGCATTTTCAAACATGAGCTAAACTCTCACATGTTTAGTAAAGATATTTGAATAAGATAACTACTTCTGGTTTAGGAAAAGACATTTTTCGTTGAGAAAATTCTGTAACAAGAAAGGGTTTTTTAGGGGTTCTCTCTACCATTTTCTGTCATATTTTGATTCTAGAAACTTTTTCATGACTTTGTTGCTTTTAGTTTGAGGCACTTGTTTTGCTATTCATTTATTATAACTCATCAGGTAGACAACTAATTGATTTCTTCTGATTCTTTTTTCTTCAGCAAGCCTCGTAAGAGTCAAGTTCCTCAAGACTTCCTTGTCTTCTTTATTTACCTTTGTTCTTTCAGGACATAGGCAATCATGGATTTCCACTTGCCCTATACTTTGTTGCTCTTAGCATTTCTCCTCTTGGTATCTTTCCCAAATCCTTCTCTGCCATCCACTTGCTTAAGCCCATCAAGTATGTCTTGTGCTGTTTTACTTTGTATCTCTTTCCCGTTAGCTATCCTGTGAGCATCAGATTCTCTAAGCCCTCCTTTCTCATTATATGTCCCAATAACCCCAGCTGTCTCTTTCTGATACCAAGTATAAGTTTCCTTTTCATCCTCTTCAAAACCTTGTTGTTGCTCACATATTTGATTCATGGTATCCTCAGCACCCTTCTGTAGAACAACATTTCTGTTGCTTTGAGTTTTTCCTTCATCTTTAATGAGATTGTCCATGATTAGAGAACAGATATTGCATAACAATCCAGTATCCTTTTCTTTGTTTCCAATAAAATTTTTCTGTCTCTTAATACTCTGCTTAGCTTTTAAAATACCTCTTTATCATGCATCCCAAAAATTTAATTTGTATCTTTCTGGTTGTTAGCAATAATTTCTTAAAAGTACTTCTCTTTTTAACTTCCTCCTTTGTCACATGCTTTGTCTATGTTGATCCAAAAATTCATCTCATAAATCACATCTCAGTCACTTCATTTCCTTTCATTAGAGCAATATACTGTGCCTCCTTGGCCTTATGTTATCTTCAAATCTCAAGTGGAACCATTACGTTGAGTCAATAGCTAAATCCACTGCTAAGAAGGTTGGGTCACCGTGTCGGGCCAGGATGTTTTTTTCTGCCTGAATCCATCTTAAACATATACAAATCAACCATCTGTCCATGCATGGAATACTGCTGTCATATATGGTCAGGTGCCCCTGCTGTTCATCTCAGTGTTCTCAACAGGCTCCAAAGGAGAATCAGTAATGTGATAGGTTTGACTCCAGCCACTTTCTCACCAACGGGATGTGGCTTCCCTCTGTTTATTCTACAAATATTTTCATGGCTTCTGCTCTGATAAACTTAAGCCACTGGTGCCCCTGCCACAGGAGTTTACTCATGCAACCAGACTGGTAACTGGGTCCCACCCATTCACAGTTAGATCAACCAAATGCAGCCAACAATTCTACTCCATCAGCTTCTTTTCTCGCACTTCCCACTTGTGGAGCTCTCTTTCATATTCTTGCTTTCCTGACGGCTACAACCTCCAGGGATTTTAATAACCATCTCTTAACCATTTGACTCCAGTTCTTTCTACTTTACCCTGTATATTTTTTTTCTTTCTCTCTATCTTTGCAACTGTGATCGCACATGTATTCCCATCCTTCTTTTGCTCCTTTCTCTGACAACTCCTGTAACTGGTTTGTCTTTCTCTTTACTTTTCTCATATCTAATCTTTTTCTCTTATGTAGCCCCCTGCACATCAGTTGTGTTACCACCTTGCTTAGGGTGAAAAGATTAAAAAAAAAAATTTGTAACAATATTTCCCAGCATGCAATATTGTGTTCTCACCACAGCTTCCTTTCTTCTGTTGCTTATAATCTTTATCTGTCTCTGTATCTTTTTCTAGCACTCCCTCAATTTCTTTATCTATCCATTCTATGTATCTTCAATTTGTGTGCAGTCATAGCTCTTCACAGCTTCCTTCCTTTTGTTGCTCTCAGTAGTCCATCCAAAAATTTCTTCTGTCACAATTCTTGCTTGTGGAATTCTCTACTGTTTTTTGCTTCTCAGACAAATTTAATCTTGAAAAACGTAAATGCAATGTCAATCTTTTATCTTCTGTCTTCTTAAATCCTGTTCTTTTGTTTTCTTATTCATTTTTCTTTTATATACCTTACATATTATACATTTATCATTTTCCCATGCTTTGAATATTGCAGCAAAATCTGGTCTGGTGCTCTTGCTATATATTTGGAAATTTTTAATAAAAATCCAAACAAGAATCTGCAATGTTGTTGGTCCAGACATGGCATCTCAGCTTCAGTCACTTTCTCATAATTGTAATTTACTTTTTCTATTCTTTTTCTATAAATTTTTTATGGTAATTGTTCTTTCGATCTCTCCTCTACGGTACCTATACTCTATGGCTTATGGCCTATCACGTTGAATACACCGGTTCTCGCTCGATCACTGAAGTTAAGCAACATTGAGCCTGGTCAGTACTTAGATGGGTGACCGCTTGGGAATGCCAGGTGTTGTAAGCATATAGTGACAGATGTGCGTTGTGGTGCAGTGGATATCGGCTTGGAAAGAGAAATCGGTGAGCCGAGTTCAAATTCCAGTTGAATAGCCTGCATTCACTTAAGCACTGGTACCCTTAGGAAAGGTATTAATCCATCCCTTTCCTCCAGTTATGGGTTAAATAACAAGGCTAGGACTTGGGGACCCTGCTCTTAAAAACAAATCCCAATGAATCTTGATACTCAAAAAGAAAAAATGTATTACTAGACACAAAACTTATATAAAACAACAATAAATTGTTGGAAGAAAAAGGTATTACCAGTAATCAATAAATAAAGTTTAGTTGGTAATAAATGACCCGTTGAGGTTGATATGCCATAAAATCAAAACAACCAACTAACAACTTATACTCTATGAATTTAAGCGAATTAGTAAATTGTTATCAATTACAGTCAAAATGGTTATGTCTAAGTTCTATGCTAATAGTTTATTTTCTTGCACTTCATGTGGAACACTGTTCTAGCTTCTTTGTTTCCAATCAAATTAAATCTTCAAAAATTTGAATTCAATTTCAATCGTGTTCTTCTGTAATCTTAAATCCTGTCCTTTTATTATCACTCTTCAATGTTTTTCTTATATTTTTTCACACTCATTAACCCCGAGTGTTAGTGGCTTTATTGCCTTGCTCTAGTGAAATGATTTTAAAAAAGTCCTGAAGAGAAATATCAGAGGAGGGAATGTAAATAGTGTTAAGACAACTTATTTTAAAGTATTTCTTAAAACTTTTTTTTTTTTACATCAGTTTTTCTTACTCTTTTAAGTCTAATAATTTAAGTAGGTCTGTATATAGACGTTACTTTTTTTGACCTTGGAGAAATGATTGGTAATTTACAAAAATGCACTTTAAGAAACCAAAGAAAGGTGGGAAGCAATGAAAATAAAAAGAAAACTAACAGTACTACTTTGCTTCTTAAAGGCAGTAGGAGGAGAAGTGCTCGTTAAAACAAAGATCGTAAAAGAACTACTGAAGAATCAAAATGATGAAAAACATAGGACTACCGAAATATCCGTAGAGAGACACACCAATGCTGACCTTGTAATACATAAAAGTGGCAAGTTCTGACATTTTGTGTATGTGTGTCCGTTCCTCAGCTGATGAAACTTCAAGGCTCTCATATTGACCCTGTGTTGATTAGCCATTTTTTTCCTCACCAGTCTACTCTCCTGTCACTGTCCCTCCTTCCCTTGCTAGACCACCCCCCTTGACAACAGTCTGCAACATTGGCTGGTTGACTTAGTGGCTTGCAGAACTTCCAAAATATTGATTCTTGCTTGGCCCTACCTGACAAAATGCAGTCTGTCGGCAGCCTGGTGAACTGGATGGCTGGAAGGAGATCAGTGTTTCCTTGCTCTATTTAGCAATGGTGTCAGTAATGCCACCAAATGACTGAATATTAGAAAACCCATTTTAGGGTATATATATATATATATGTATTGATTGTTTAATTATTTAGTTTCTGGTCATAATAAGGTAAGACCAGTGCACATTTGGAACACTCATGTGGCAGGGAATTTTTGAATGCGCAATTTTTAAAACTTTTATATTTTTAATTTTGTGCATGCACATTGTTATTGATTTTTTTGATTGCTCAGTATAGTTGGGTCAGTTGGGCACCATTTGTAAGAAAAACAGTATCATGATGCAATTCACTTTGCTAACAACTTGTAAACAGCATACTCTACTGCATTCATGTCAGAAGCTTTGATATGAACCTTTTCAAGTGTTTGTGCATCAATCTGAGGACAGTGCGCAGAATTTATAAAGAATTGGATGAATCTCATGGTGATTACAAAGACATTTGAAATGATCACTAGTGATAGCAGCATTATACCCCCATTCATTTTTCCCCTGAGCCTCAGACTTAACATGGAGGTTTACATCAAGTGCCTTGAGAAAATAGTGATTTCATGGGTCAATAGGGTGGCTGCTGGAAGACCCATGTCTGACAACCAGACTCTGCACCATGCTACACAACAGAAGAACTCTGTAATGGCTGCTAGACAATGTCTGTGATGACATCACTCCTTAATATCTGGCCACCTAACACCCCCCCCAGATTGCAACCCTCCTGATTATTAGGTGTGGGGTGCAGTTGAGTGAGAGACCAACAAAATTCCTTGTAACACCAAAGATGAACTAAAGGCAAGGATTATGGCAGCATTAACTTAAACAGGGAGACTATCCAGAAGAGTTGCAGGAGATTCCAAAATTATCCAGCACTAGTGGTTGAATCTAATGGAAATTTCATTAATTAAATTTACTATTTAGTATTTCATTATATTTTTGTGCAATTTGTGTAATTTTGATAAATACACCTGTTAAAATGAGATGATAGTGTTATTTTCTGTTTTGTATAATTTGTGTAATTTTGATAAATACATCCGTTAAAATGAGATGCCAGTACTATTTTTCTTTTCGTGTAATTTGTGTAATTTTTGTGCAAATTAGACAACAATTCATCCATCACAACTTCTATATATAGAGCTTAACTGAGCCAATTTTTATATTTTGTATTTCCCCTGTAATGTTTCCTGGATTTAATACTTTTGTTTTGTAATTTTATAATATTTATTTTATTCTAATATTCGTTCTATAAAAGTCTCAAGAGCCACTCAAGGTAAAGGGTTGCTGAATGAGGTGAGTGATATGAGCATGAGAGGAAGATGCAAAGAGTATAGATTATGAGGATATGGAGGATAGATATTGATTGACACTTGGCTTGAAAAGGCTAATATTGTATTGCAGGAAACACCTCTTTTTTTGCAAAGAGTGATTGTTTTACCAATTTTGATTAGAGTCAAAAAGTTTTCTAGCTGGTAACCAGAAACTGAAAATTAATCTAAAAATAAAAATTAAAATGTTTTTTTTTACCTAATATCTTGTGCTTTTCGAGGGTGTGGGGAAGCATAGCAATGAATGTAAAATTATTTTTTACTCACAGGAGAGATTGAAGGCAAGAGGGACAAAGGAAAACTATGCATAACTTGCTTAGAGAGCTTGAGTAAATGGATGGCAGAACAGGGTTTAGGAGAGATCACAAAAATACAAAGTTTATTAAGAGTTATAAAATGAGGTATTATTATTTAATTTTTATTTGGGTTATTTTACTCATCTTTGTTGTTTTGATAAAACAACAAAGATGAAAACAATAGTCTGAAGATAAACAGTTTATATAAAAGACAGGTAGTTGTGGAAAGCGATGATTGCTTACATTTCGAAGGGGCACAGCATGTGGAGGAAGAGCGAGTTTGATTAAATGGATGAGAGAACAGGTTTTAGGAGAGATAATAAAAAGGAAAAATTTGTAAAGAGCTACAAAAGAGGGGAAATTGTGGAGAGCCATAGACCCCTATATCCTGAAAAAAGACAGCATATAGAAGTAAAAAGAAAAACTTTCTTTAGTTACTTTATTTTTACTTTAAAGAAATTCATAAAATTTGTTACAGCTGACAGCTTTCTTTGCCATATTTTTTCCTTCTTATATGCAATTTAAAGATAAAATGCTATCATTATCTCCATCTTGTCTGTCTTTCCATAAAATCTCTCGGATTTATTTATTCTTTGAATTTATTTCTTTAAATTTCATCGTTTTCTTCATTTCATCTTAATTTTTTGGTTTGACGTTTACTCTTTCTTAAAGTTCAGAAGTTAGTCCTCCTATACTGGAACCACTCTCACATTGTGCTATGTCCTTTCAGTTTAAGGGTGATGATGTCTCTCCACAACCTACAATCTCTTGTAGTAACCGCACCTACCTCCCATTAGCATGGAATAGGCTTCCCTTCCCAGAGGGTAAAACACTACGCCTGCTTGGCCTCACACTCTCAGCAGACCTCAAGTGGAATAAATATATCGAATCCATTGCTAAATCTGCTGCTATGAAAGTCGGTTCTCTGGGCAGGGTCCGGAAGTTTTTTCCGTCTGAATCTATCCTGCACATATATAAATCTACCATCCACCCGTGTATTGAATACTGCTGCCATATCTGGTCAGGTGCCCCTGCTATTCTCCTCTGGGTTATTGACAAAATACAACGGAGAATCTGTCATGTGATTGATACCAACTTGGCAGACCGGCTGCAGTCACTCTCTCACCAGCGTGGCGTGGCTTCCCTGTGCCTCTTCTATAAATACTTTCATGGCTTCTGCTCCGATGAACTTAGATCACTGGTGCCTCCTAGGTATGAATTTGCATGAGATCCTAGATTAGCAACAAGGTCCCACCCTTTTACAGTGAAACCGATAAAATGTAACCAATTTCTACTCCAACAGCTTCTTTTCTCGCACTATCCTGCCTGTGGAATTCCCTTCCACATACTTGCTTCCCTGACAGCTACAATCTCCAGGAGTTTAAATGTAAGGTCAATAGACACCTCCTAACACACTAACTCACACACATTCTCTCAAACACTCTTCCTATGTACCTCCTTACTTGTCTATCACCCTCCTTCTGACATTTCCTTTATCTAATTGCTCTCTCAGCACCTTCCCCTATGTAACCCCTGCACAATAGTGGCAGTGGAATGCCTTGCTTGGGGTGAAATGATTTTAAAAAAAAGTCCTTAGCTTTATTTATTGTTTTGCTAAACTCATATTCTTTTCTGCCATCCATCTCCTGTCCCTTTTACTCTTGCTCTACCCTGTGAGTTTCAAATTCTTCAAGTTCTCCTTCCTCATCATAATGTCATAGAAATTTCAAGTGTGGCTTATGGTTAGAAGAAGGAAATTACTGGAAAGTAATTGAAACTCACCTGAAGCGAGCTGAATATGTAATGCTTCTCATGCAAATGACATTTCCACTGAACTTCTCTATGGCATATGACTTCATTGAATTTCTATGTGTTCCTCTGAAATTTATATTTAAATTTGGGTCATCAGGAGAGAATATGCACTGTTTTGGGGCCTTCCTCGCAACGGTTTCACTTGCACACCGGCCACCTTCACTAATGTGAGGCCCCATTATAACAATATACAAGTGTTGTAGATATACTAGCTGAAATGTCTAACGGTGAAATTAGATTGAAGAAAAATTTTGAAAAACAACAAAACTCGCATTCCGAGAATGCAACATGAACTTCATTACGCATTCACGATCAGTTATGATATTTTCTTCTTCGTAGCTCTTTAAGTAATGTTTTGCTAATGATGTTGTGTAGCATACACCATGCTTCCGATTCGAATGCTGGTGTAAATTCGATTCTTGACAGTTTGGGTTGTGTCCATCCTTCGATTCATCAGCTTGGATATACTCAGCACTGTGGTATGCATCCTGGCATTGGTTTTTTGACATCTGCGTTGACAGAGTGCTGCTCCTACTCCGTTTTCAGAGAAGCACAACCCATTTTTGTAAGGTGAATCTTCACTCTCTTTCGGAACCTGAATTTCTGATCACAGACACATCAGAAGTCCGTGCACTTTTCTAAATTCATGGTTTGTTTATCATTCCGGGTTTGTTGCCAATTAATATAGCATATAATGCTGAAACATAGGTTCTCATCTCATCTGATGTTCAAAGTTAAGCAACAGTAAATCATTACCTTCTCAAAATTGTTACTGTTGAAAAATATATTCTGGCTTTAAATAACCAGTTAAAGGTTGATAAGCCATAAAAAAACAGATTATCAATCTAAGTTTTAGCTAGAACTTCTGATTCTGAATACAAATATCTTTTTGTTTCTATCTTCTTTAAGACTTTTTTGTTACCTATGTTTTTTATCCATAGAATTCTCAACAATATTTCTGCTGTTATCAGTTTTTTTCCATCTTTGAGACTGTCTGACATTCACTGCCATGCATGGAGTTTGATATCACATAGCAGCTCAGTATTGTTTTTAATAGTTTCTATGAATAAACGCTTCTTAAATTTAAACAGTTGGGCAGATAACCATTCTTTCTTTTGCACATTATTGCTCCAAAATGTATCAATGCCAGTACAAGCCTTGTTCTCACAGAGGGAAATTTATTTCCTCCAAGTGGCTTCCTACAAGACTTAAGTTGCATACACATTTTCTAACAACAAAGTCTTAAGTATTTGTCTATTATTTAATCCATAACTGAAGGGAAGAGATGGATTAATACCATTCCCAAGGGAAGAGACAGAGGGCATAGAAGAAGAAGAAGAAGAAGAACAAGAACAAGAAAAACAAGAAGAAGAACAAGAAGAACAAGAACAAGAAGAAGAACAAGAAGAAGAACAAGAAGAACAAGAAGAAGAAGAACAAGAAGAAGAAGAAGAAGAAGAACAAGAACAAGAAGAACAAGAAGAACAAGAAGAAGAAGAAGAAGAAGAAGAAGAAGAACAACAACAACAACAACAACAACTCTCTTCCCAGAAATTCAGGCACAAAAATTCTTACAATCATAAAATATTTGCTAGCTGTAAATAAACTGCAGATGTGCATTGTGGTGCAGTAGATATCGACTTGAAATGAGAAATCGGGGAGCCGAGTTCAAATTCCAATTGAATTCCTTGCATTCACTTATGCGCAAGTACCCTTGTAAAAGGTATTAATCCATCTCTTCCCTCCAGTTATGGGTTAAATAACAGGACAGATTGGGTTCTATAGCCTTTGCTGGCAACCAGTCTACCAAAGAAAGTAATTGCAACCTACTGCTGGTTAATCTTCTGCCCAGTCGGTCATGATCGCCCAAGTGTGTATCATGTATGGCACTTGACTGACTGACAGAATAAAATAGAGTGACAAGAAGGGACTACAAATAAACTTTAAGAAAACTGAGTGCATGGTCATCAGCAAAAGATACAACCCAAAATGCCAAATACAGGTGGGGGATAATAGAATCAAACAAGTACAAGAATTTAAGTACCTAGGAAGTGTTCTAACAGGAGATGGAAAGTGCGACATGGAGATCCGAAGGCGAATTGGCATGGCAAAGGACGCGTTCCAGAAGATGAGCAAAGTACTAACACACAGGAAAATCTCAATAGAAACGAAGAAAAGAGTGCTAGACTGCTATGTGATGTCAGTTCTTCAATATGGCTGTGAATGCTGGACAATATCATCGAAAATGAGGACAAAACTGGAAGCAGCCGAAATGTGGTTCTACAGAAGGATGCTACGGATATCGTGGACTGAGCATACAAGCAACGACGAGGTGTTAGAAAGAATGGCAACAAAAAGGAAATTGATGCTGAGCATCAGGAAGAGACAACTGAAGTTCCTGGGACACACAATGAGGAAGGAGAGCCTGGAGAACCTGATACTGACTGGACAGATAGAAGGAAGGAGAGACAGAGAAAGGCAGCGGATAACATATTTGCAGGGTCTGATCAGGTGGATGACGGAACGGGGGTTGCCAGGAGCAACAGGAGCAAACATACTAAGAGCTAGGGATAGAGAGACGTGGAGAGCCATGATCGCCTACGTCCTGAAGGGACAGGGCACATAGAAGAAGAAGAAGAAGAAGAAGAAGAGGCTGATTCTTCTTCTTCTATGTGCCCTGTCCCTTCAGGACGTAGACGATCATGGATCTCCACGTCTCCCTATCCCTTGTGGCTCTTAGTATGTTTGCTCCTGTTGCTCCTGGCAACCCCCGTTCCGTCCTCCACCTGATCAGACTCTGCAGATATGTTATCCGCTACCTTCCTCTGTCTCTCCTTCCTTTTATCTGATCAGTCAGTATCAGGTTCTCCAGGCTCTCCTTCCTCATTGCATGTCCCAGGAACTTCAATTGTCTCTTCCTGATGCTCAGCATCAATTTCCTTTTTGTTGCCATTCTTTCTAACACTTCGTCGTTGCTTGTATGCTCAGTCCACGATATCCGTAGCATCCTTCTGTAGAACCACATTTCGGCCGCTTCCAGTTTTTTCCTCATTTTCGATGATATTGTCCAGCATTCACAGCCGTACTGAAGAACTGACATCACGTAGCAGTCTAGCATTCTTTTCTTCGTTTCTATTGAGATCTTCCTGTGTGTTAGTATTTTGCTCATCTTCTGGAACGCGTCCTTTGCCATGCCAATTCGCCTTCGGATCTCCATGTCGCACTTTCCATCTCCTGTTAGAACACTTCCTAGGTACTTAAATTCTTGGACTTGTTTGATTCTATTATCCCCCACCTGTATTTGGCATTTTGGGTTGTATCTTTTGCTGATGACCATGCACTCAGTTTTCTTAAAGTTTATAGAGGCTGATTAGCTGTTAGAAACAAATTGCTAAGTCAGTCAATTTTTTCCTTCCAGATCCTTACACTCAACAGCAAAATGCCAAAACCAATTGTGACATTTCTCTTCTTTTAATTCAGTCTTATTAAAATATGGACTTATGCCCAAACCAACTTAACTCCAGGAAAATTTAGTCCTTAATTAACTACAACTATTTAAAAACAGTGGGTGAAAATGTTCATTGAATCTATAAACATTTTTATCTGGTTGGGGGCTGGGTAGAGACAAAAAAATTCAAAGAATTTGATAGAACTGAAGATATTGAGAATTGTAAGCCATGCCAGAATGTTGAAAGAGTAACAACAAGCCGATCCTTTATGAAGGCAACTTAGAAACAGGAAGAGGATTGCCTCACATTTTAGGTAGCATTATTTTATATATGATTTGGGTAACATTTTGTAAACATTTAAGATTATGTACAGAATAAATTGGCAAGGAATTAATCAAAAAATGAAAAAAATGTATGAAAAGACAGCTTCATCTTGTAGATAATTTCTCAAAGTTATATCATTGAAAGTGATATTAAAGCATTGTCACCACTACCCCAAAAACAAGGTAAGCAAACAAAAATAATCTTGTATAAATTCCCTTCAATATAATCAGATCCATAGAATATAATTTTGTTAATACAGTTTTATTAAAATATGGACTTATATCCAAACCAACTTAACTCCAGGAAAATTTAGTCCTTAATTAGCTAAAACTATTTAAAACAGTTCGTGAAAATGTTATTCATTGAATCTATATATTTTTTTTTTGTTTTTTTGTAAGCGTTTCACCCCGAGCAAGGCATGTCACTGCACAGGGGGCTACGTAGAGTGGAGAAAGGATGATTAAATATAGGAAATGTCAGAGGGTGGGTGATAGGCGGGTAAGGATACCGAGAATGAGGGTTGGGTAGATGAGAGTGTTCTGAGAATAATTGGGAGTTAGTGTGATAGGAGGTATCTATTGACCCTACATTTAAACACCTGGAGATTGTAACTGTCGGGAAAGCAGAGTTGTGGAAGGGAGTTCCACAGACGGGAAGCACGAGAAAAGAAGCTGTTGGAGTAGAATTTACGGTTACATCTTATTTGTTTAACTGTAAAAGGGTGGGACCTAGTTGCTAATCTAGTATCTCGTGTAAATTCATGCTTAGGTGGCACCAGTGATCTAAGCTCATCGGAGCAGTAGCCATGAAAGTACTTGTAGAAGAGGCATAGGGAAGCCACATCACACCAGTGAGAGAGCAGCTGCAGCCGGTCTGCCAAGTCAGTATCAACCACGTTACAGATCCTCCTTTGTATTTTGTCAAGACATTTTTATTTGAGGGAACAAAAAAGTCAAAGAGTTTGTAGCATAGGGAGCTGGTTAATGTTTTTTTGATTTGGCCTGGTGTTAGACTTAACCAAACTCCCTACAGCTTACAAGTTTATGCAGTGTTATACTCATCAGAAAGTTTTCATCATTATCAGAAGGTTGTTTGTCAGTTGGAATGTGTTTATTAGTGTAGAAGAGTGGAATAATAAAATATACATTTTGAATGTTAAAATAGAAGTTTATTAAAAGGAAAGAATAACACAAGTTGTAGAAGTTAATTTTCAATCAGAAACATTTTTGAAGGGTTAAGCGTAGAGTTCACGTTCAATAATAAAGTTGACCTTATCTTCTGGTCATTTTGAAGTTGGTTACATTTTAGATGTGTATCAGCAAACCACGTCCCCTGACTGATCCCTGTGACCGGTTAGAGGCCATCCTTAAATATTGAATCCAGTCACATAGGGTGGCTTCCAGAATGATTTTTTTCTTTAACTGTGGGAAAACCCTTTCTCTGACATATTTTGAATTTTGCAATTTGATGACCAATCAGGATCCAGAGTTCTGCTACAAGTTTGATAGAATATAAGATATTGAGAACTGTAATCCAGTCCAGAATGTTGCAAAAAGACAACAAGCCGATACTTTTTTAAGGTAACTTGGACTTGAAACAGAAAAATGCCTTACATTTTAAGTAGCATCATTTTATATATAATTTGGGTAGCATTTTATAAACATTTTAGATTATGTACAGGATGAATTTCAGGATGTGCGTTGTGGCGCAGTGGATATCGGCTCGGAACGAGAAATCGGGGAACCGAGTTCGAATTCCAGTTGAATTCATTGCATTCGCTTACGCGCAAATACCCTTGGGAAAGGTATTAATCCGTCTCTTCCCTCCAGTTATGGGTTAAATAATAGGATAGATTGGGTTCTATAGCCTTGGTCGGCAACCAGTCTATCGCAGAAAGCAATGGCAACCTACTGCGGGATAATCTTCTGCCCAGTCAGTCATGTCTCTTTCGAGACATGATCGCCCAAGCGTGTATCGCGCATGGCACTTAACTGACTGACTGAATATAATAGTTGGAATAATGATTAAGGCTTCTACTGGTTATAAAGTGGGGGATCGGTTTTCTATTGTTATGAAGTAATAAACTGATCCCCCACTAATTACTACTTAATAATATTATACATCTCTTTTTTCTCTAGCCATGAATCAAATAGCAGGAGAGATTGGGTTCTATAGCCTTGGTCGGCAACCAGTCTACCGCAGAAAGCAATGGCAACCTACTGCGGGATAATCTTCTGCCCAGTCAGTCATGTCTCTTTCGAGACATGATCGCCCAAGCGTGTATCGCGCATGGCACTTAACTGACTGACTGACAGGATGAATTGGCAAGGAATTTTCTTTTATTAATCAAAACAGAAAAAAATATGAAAAGATTGTTTCATCTTGTACAAGATTTACTTCTTTTGTAACTTTCAAAAGTTTGATAAGTTGTTAAAAACCAATCGTTAAGTCAGTCAATTTCATATATGCACAAACTCATTCACTCACATGCAGATATAACAGCTTACCCTACAAATGTTTTTTTTTTCTTTTTAGTTGTCAATGAACCATTTTATATTTTCTCTCTTCTTGAATTATTTCCTTTTATATAAAAACATTTGGGTAAAATTCCTCTGAAAAAACTGAATTCACTTTCATCAAAATTTTTCAACCTTCACTTCATTCCATAGCAAAAAGCCTGTAGACATGCATTCCTTCTACACAATAAATAAATTTAAAAAATAATTAAAACTTCCAACTTGCAACCAAAATGTACAAAACACAGTCTTTATTTGCAAAGTCAAAAGAAAAATAGAATTATCTTCGTCAAAAATTTTGCTCATGATAGTAACTGTATTTAATTCAGACAAAATTTTTTTCTTCTTTAGCCGACATCAACACGCTAATTTTGTGTCACTGTTTCCCAATCATTATTTAACTGTACTTAATTATTGTTCTTATTTTATAATTATCATTCTGTAAGCAATCAATCTTGACTTTTTGTAAGTTC
Source organism: Ascarosepion bandense (assembly GCA_037127315.1). Taxonomy (NCBI): domain Eukaryota; kingdom Metazoa; phylum Mollusca; class Cephalopoda; order Sepiida; family Sepiidae; genus Ascarosepion; species Ascarosepion bandense. Next base: position 165,876 of record JBBBDQ010001075.1, on the reverse strand, counting down.
ATGATTTTGAGTTCTTTCTTTAAAAATAACTTTGGAATAATTTCATGGTATTAACAAAAGTAAGTGTGTCACTACTGAATGTGATTCAAGTTCTAGATTTAAAGTGGATTTAACAGCAATACCGCAGAAAAATTGCTCAATCTCCCTTAGCAATCCTCCTTTTGAGGACGTCTCAGGTGCCAGGCAATAAACCCAGCTCCCTCCCGAAGTACAGATACAAACTGGGGGAGGGATCATACCCTTTATTTTGAGATCACTAGGGTAAATTATTGACATAGATTGTTCCAACTAATGTTTTTATCCACTGGGGTATATGTGTCCAGAACACATGGCCCAGTGGGTAAAGACATTGATCGGATCCAGTTACTTGAACCAAAAGAGTTGTGAGTTCAATACCTGGCAACAGTAGTGGCAAACACAAATGGAGATAACTAAGACATCCAGAAGTGGCATGACTTATGGAACCAGAATAATCTGCCCTAGGGATCAAAATAGAGGGTTTAGTTAAAAATTTCACTCACCTGAAGAAGGTCAGAGAATACAACAGCTGAAACATCAAGAATATGACAATAAAGATGAGGAAACTGATAATTTATGGTCAGTCAATTTATCACCATTTTGGTGTAACCTTGTATAAATTTCACTCACCTGAAGAAGGTCAGAGAATACAGCAGCTGAAACATCAAGAATATGAGAATAAAGATGAGGAAACTGATAATTTATGGTCAGTCAATTTATCACCATTTTGGTGTAACCTTGTATAAAAAAAGAATGAATACAAGTAATTTGCTGTAAAATTTATCCAAGATGATACCCAGTACCACAGTTGTATTACACACAAGTGATATGAAGTGCGTTGTGGTGCAGTGGTTATAGGCTCGGAGCAAGAAATTGAGGAGCTGAGTTAGAATTCCAGTTGAATTCCCTGCATTCACTTACACGCAAATACCCTTGGTAAAGGTATAAATCTGTTTCTTCCCCCCAGTTATGGGTTAAATAACAGGACAGATTGGGTTCTATAGTCTTAGCTGGCAATCAGTCTACTGCAGAAAGCAATGGCAACCTATTGTGGGATAATCTTCTGCCCACTTTGAGACATGAGCACCCAAAAGTGTCTATCACTTAACTGATTGACTGATATGAAGAAATCACGCTTTTCACAAAATAATTCTATTGTTGCATTATACAGGAAGTAGACTTATACACAAGTATATACTGTCATTTCAAATAAACATCGCACAGAAACATTTCCTAACAGCGAAGTTTTTTTATTACTTTCAGCTTTGTACGCAAAAGTATGTTTTCTATTTTCTTCCTTTGTTACTTTTCATACAGAACTGTTCAAAAGTATTCGGACAAGAACTATTTTATCTTTTATGAGGCATCAAAATAAAGTTTAAAATCACCTGTGTCCAAAGACTTTTGCACACTATTGATAATGTGCAAAAGTATCAGGACAGGGGTGATTTTCCTAAAAACTCACTGAAATTCAAATACAGGGTGAAAAGACAAGTAAATTGCTAATAAATAATTATTATTTAAAACTAGGTGTAAAAGAAATGTATTTAAAAAAAAGTTATTTTTAATTTTTCCATTTTCTATTAAACAAGTTATTTTGAAACGACTCATTATTCTATTATCCTTAGATACGACTTTTTTCTTATTCCCCCTCTCAAATTGATAAATCTAATGTTACTTTGCAAGACACACTTTGGGAACAAATACAAGCTGCTTGGCAGGAGATACCATTAGATACATTGAAAAAGCTTGTGATGTCAATGCCTGACAGAATGAAGGCTGTGATCAAAGCAAAAGGCTATTATAATAAATATTAAATTTATTTTTGTAACAAGTACTTTTTTCTTGTTAAATCATTTGTTGAGTAAATCAGATAAAATTTTCTGTCAATATGTCTCATAAAAGATAAAATAGTTCTTGTTCTAATACTTTTGCACAGTACTGTATGTCAAAATTCCTCCATGTTGAAATTTATTCCTTTGGAAAATGTTGAATCCCATTTCATTGAATGTTCTCAAAACCTTGACCATATACCTTACAACCAATTGTCTTCTTCATCAACAACAATCTGACTATTGCTTCTACCAACAAAGTACTATTGTATCCTGGGTATAATGATAAATAATATCCAGCAGCAAGGCCTCTGATTAAAAGATTGGAAGTTTTGAGCAGTATGAAATCACTTCTTAACTGCTGTCGTTCCCAGATTTTTCCTGATCCAGGGAGGTAGCATCTATCTGGGTCCCAGCTATAGATAAATAGTGAACTGCCAAGCAAAACACTATGAAAGTATAAAAATACATTTTTATAGTAAAAAACAAAGCAGCAATATATGATTATATTCTTAAAAAATATCAACAATAAGCATTTTGTAAATTAATTGAAACAACTGCTTTAATTTCCTTTCTTTCACTATACTGTCAGTTTTAAAAACACTAAAGTGATAGGGTGCAATCAATTTCTATTTTTTCCTCAGATTATGTCATTTCCAGTGGGTTGCAGTAATAGGAATTTATTTTTGGGATGTATGGTTAAATTTGTTTGGCCATGAAAAATATTGCGTCTTCTGTGATTGCATCAGAGTTTTATCATGTTCAGACACAATTGTCTCGACTGTTGATTGGTTGTCCTATGATCATTGTCTGCAAAAGACATTACCTCAAGGAAGCATATGAAAATTGTAATGATGCGTGAACATATTGGCAAGACTTAAAGAGGGATGGCAGATATTGTTGGTGTTAGCCTTTTGACTGTCGGTCGTGTCATCAAGGAAAAGAAACAAACTGGATCTATCAGTCCAAAACGTAAAGAAAAATGTGGCCAGAAGAGAAAAACAACACCAAGAGATGATGTATACACAATCAGGAAAAGTGTGAAAGATCCTAGGAAGACATTATTCCTTTTGTTTCAACTAATTTGTACAAAGGTGTGTGTGTCCATCTTCTTCCACTGAGCGTCTGTAGCTTAGAAGTAGAATCACTGACTGATGTCAATTCAGTCGGGTTTCAATCCTGGCTAGAAGCAATCAGATGTCTAACTGTACTGATGAGCTGTAATGCACCAAAACAGGACTATCTGCAGATGACTTACATATATAGCAGAATTAACAACAATAATTTTTTTAGCAAAATGGCCAACAATACATTTTATCTGTAGTTGAAGCAATAAAACTGTCTTCAAAATATTTAAATTCTGCCATAAATTACCCACATAGGTTTATATGCTGTTAAACAGAATCAAACATCGTCATTTCTCCTGTCGGCTGTTACATGAGTGAATATAGCTTATTTTTAATGTAAATATGGGAAGATTGTCAAATGATGTAGTTTTTTTAAGCATTTCATCCTATACATGGCAATAAATCCACTAAGATGCCCTTGAATATATATATATATATAGAATATGAAACAAAACACTATTAAGAGAGAGAAAAATAAAAGAACAGAAATTACAAAGGCAAAAGTTAATGACTGATATTGCATTTAATTTTTTGAAGATCAAAAGAGGCAGAAGAGAGTTCTACAAGTGAGAAAAAAAAACTGTTAGCATAGGGCTTATAATAATATCAGAAGAAAATATAATTAAAAAGAGAGAACAATAAAAGAACAGTAATCAAGAAGACAGCAAAAAACTATTGACATTGCATTTAAAATTATGATGAATAAAGTTTACTGGAAAGTAAGAAGCCAGAAGGGAGAGAAGAAACTGTTTTTTTTTTAATCATCTCACCCCAAGCAAGGCATTCCACTGCCACTATTGCGCATGGGGCTACATAGGGGAAGGTAAAGAGAAGGAGTGGTTAGACATAGGGAATGTCAGGAGGAAGGTGACAGATGAGTAAGGATACCGAGGATGAGGGTTAGGCATATGGGAAGAGTGTTTGATAGAATGGGAGCAGGTTAGTGTGTTAGGAGGTGGCTATTAACCTTACATTTAAACTCCTGGAGATTGTAGCCGTCGGGGAAGCAGTCATGTGGAAGGGAATTCCACAGTCGGGAAGTGCGAGGTAAGAAACTGTTGGAGTAGAAGTTACGGTTGCATTTTATCGGTATAACTGTTAGCATAGGACTTAAAATAATATGAGAAGAAAACATAATTATGGTTGGTTGGTTGTTTTTGTTTTTATGGCATATCAACCTAGGTGGGTCATTTATTGCCAACAAAATATTTATTTATTTCTTGCTGGTAATACCTTTTTCTTTCAACAATTTATTGTTGTTTTTATATAAGTTTTGTGTCTAGTAATACTTTTTTCTTTTCAAGTATCAAGAGTCATTGGGATTTGTTTTTAAGGGCATGGTCCCCGAGTTCTACCCTTGTTATGTAACCCATAAATGGAGGGAAGGGACGGATTAATACCATTCCCAAGGGTACCAGTGCTTAAGTGAATGCAGGGTATTCAACTGGAATTCGAACTTAGTTCACTGATTTCTTTTTCCGAGCCGATATCCACTGCACCACAAGCGGTCACCCATCTAAGCATTGACCAGGCTCAACGTTGCTTAACTTTGGTGATCGAGCGAGAACCGGTGTATTCAACATGATATGGCCGTAAGCCACATAATTCAGGAGAAAGAACAATAAAAGAACCTGAAATAAGAAGACAGCAAATAATGACTGACATTGCATTTAGTTTTTTTAATATCAAAGTTTAGTGGAGAGCAAGAAGCCAGAAAAGAGTTCCACAAGCAAGTAGTGTGAAAGAAGAAACTATCACCATAGAACTTAGTTTTATCAAGCCATTTCGACTGTAAGATGGTGAGACTTTTTTTTTATCAATTTAGCATCGCACTAAGAATTCTAAATCTAGGTAGTGATGATGAAAGTTCATCAGAACAATTACCATGAAAGTATTTATGGAAAAGGCACAGAAAAACTGCATTACGGTGGTGGGCAAGTGACTGAATCCAATATGCCAGGTCAGAACCGATAACATTGCAGATTTTTTGGGGGATTTTATCAAGAATCTGTAAATAAATAGCAAGAGCAACAGGCTAGCTGAAGCAGCAATATTCAAATCATGGATAAAGGACATAAATACGTAAGACAGATTTGGGTGAGAAAAATTGTCTAACATGACACAGTGAAACAACTTTGCTAGCAGCAGACCTAGAAATTACTTCAATATAATCATTCTACTTAATGTCAATGAAAAATGTTAACCCAAGAAGGTCACTCTTCTGGTGGTTAGCATTAGCCATATAAATGTTTGATGGAATTGTGGCTGCAGTACGTGTTCCTAATGGGTTACATCACTACTGACCATAAAAACATGGCAACCATTCTAGAAGTACAAGTCTAAATTCAGAACTAGCTTGAAGAGAATTATTAAAGAATATGAGAAAAACTGCTATTAAGAAGATTAGACAATTATATTCAATCTTAATGTGTTAAAGAATCAGCCAAAGAACCAGTATGCTGTCTCTGCAGAAAGAAAGCAAAGGCCTTTTATACAGGAACAGAGCCTGTGCAGACCCCAGGGATGTCTGTTTATAAAGAACATGTCTTCCAGTTTCTCCATGAAATGGTCAAGACAGTGAGCTGAATGGTGTTAGCTATGTAAATGATTCATCTTGCTAGCCAATCACTAAAGTCTTAAGCTCCATAAATACAGGATGTGCATTGTGGTGCAATGAATGAGCTTGGAAAGAGAAATCAAAGAACCGAGTTAAAATTTCAATCGAATTGTTGCATTCTCTTTCACACTAATACCCTTGGGAAAAGGTATTAATCCATTGCTTCTCTCTTCAGCTATGAATTAAATAGCAGGACAGATTAGGTCCTATAGCCTTGGTTAGAAATCAGTCTACTGCAAAAAGTAATGACAACCTACTGCAGGAAAATCTTCTGCCCAGTTAGTTATGTCTCTTTTGAGACATGATTGCCCTAGTGTGGATCACATATGGCACTTAACTGATTGAAATACATTTTTTGGAAGACACAGATGGGCAGTGTGCCATGATGAACATATAAAATGATTGCCATGTATTAACAAAAGATTTCTATTAATGTTACCCAGTGTCATTTTTTTTTTTTATAATCGTTTCACCCCGAGCAAGGCATTTCACTGCCACTATTGCGCAGGGGGTTACATAGAGGGGAAAGTGGTGAGAAAGGATGGTTAGATATAGGAAATGTCAGAAGGAGGGAGATAGACTGGTAAGGATACCGAGAATGAGGGTTGGGTAGATGGTGAGAGTGTTGGAAGAATAGATGCAAGTTAGGTGTCTATTGACCTTACATTTAAACTCCTGCAGATTGTAGCTATCGAGAAAGCAGACATGTGGAAGGGAATTCCACAGGCAGGAAGCGCAAGAAAAGAAGCTGTTGGAGTAGAAATTATGGTTACATCTTATCTGTTTCACTGTAAAAGGGTGGGACCTAGTTGCTAATCTAGTATCTCATGTAAATTCGTACCTAGGTGGCACCAATGATCTAAGTTCATTGGAGCAGAAGCTGTGAAAGTATTTATAGAAGAGGCACAGGGAAGCCACATCACGCCGGTGAGAGAGTGGTTACAGTCGGTCAGCCAAGTCAGTATCGATCATGTTACAGATCCTTCATTGTATTTTGTCAAGAAGCCTGAGGAGAATAGCAGGGCACCCAACCAGATGTGGCAGCAGTATTCAATACATGGGCGGATGGCAGATTTATATATGTGCAGGATAGATTCAAACAGGAAAAACTTCCGGGCCCTGTACAAGGAACCGACTTTCATAGCAGCGGATTTAGTAATGGATTCGGTACAGTCATTCCATTTGAGGTCTGCTGAGAGTGTAAGGCCAAGGAGGCATAGTGTTTTACTCTCTGGGAGGCAAGCCTGTTCCATGCTAATGGGAGGTAGATGTGATTGTCTATGGTGGTTAATTGATAGCTGCTTTGTTTTAGAAGCATTGTAATTTACGAGCCATTTTCTACCCCAGTCCACTACGGATTGGAGGTTCTGTTCAAGCTCAGCAACGAGGTTCGCTTTGTCACCCACACTGGGTTTATGATTAAGGCGAGAGTAAACTGTGGTGTCATCAGTGTACATGCCTACTTGGGATCTAATGGCATCGGGAAGATCATTAATATAGATCAGAAATAGCGTGGGACCTAGGATAGAGCCTTCAGGGACGCCCACGTTCGTATGGTAGTTTTAGTTATGCGTTGTAGTTTCGTGTATATCGGCTCACAATGAGAAATCAGAGAAATCAAATACCCTTGGGAAAGGTATTAATCTGTCTCTTCTCCCTCCGGCTATGGGTTGAATAGCAAGATAGGTTGGGTTCTATAGCCTTGGTTGGCAACCATTCTACTACAGAAAGTAATGACAATCTACTGTGGGAAAATCTTTTGCCCAGTCAGTCATGTCACTTTCAAGACATGAATTCCCAAGCATGTATCATGTATGGCATAGAACTGCCTGATTATAATTGTATGCATGAGTCCCAGTATAAATAGTTAAAAGTAATTATTGACCAGTTCTATTATTGTGATATTTTTGCATTATATCAAGTATTAAAAATAACTTGGGTCTGCAAATTGGAGGAGAGAGTTATCAATAATAATGTTCTGACTTCAAATCTGCTATTTTCTTATTTTAATTCTTTCTTTGCTTTTTTTTTTTTTAAATGTATTTTTTTTCACATAAAATTTGGTGAAGTATGAGCAAATTTTCATTCTGAAAATGTGCCCCAGAGAAGAAATATTTGGGAACCAAAGTTTTGATGGATATTTTCTTGACTAGATTTTTTTTTTTGCAAGCCATTACATGGAGTTTATAGAATAACCACTGGCCAACATCATCGGAATAAATCTTACAAAATTTTCAATGCATACATTTAGCAAAGATAATCCAAATATTATCACTTTTCCCCATGTCTAAATTGTAGAAAGCTTATATTATCCAAACTTTCTATTTGAGGTAATTTTAGCAGTGCTGTAAAATTTGGGTAACTGCTTCTATGAAAGATTGTCTTGAATAGCCTGAAGTGATCATTTTGTGACTTTTGCCTCTCTGTTTTTGGATTGCCCCTTTGGCATTATCTCTTTAAACTTGGCAAAACTTAAAGGATAGTATTATTTGTCAATGAAGTGAAAAGAAAAATATAGCCAGAGTTTATGATGCTCATGTGTGGAAATGAAGCAAGTTGCTTTTAGGGAAATGATTTGCAGAAACAAGAAAAATGAGAAAATGGTTAGATAATTTAAAAGAGATTTTGAAATAACTGGCTACTACCAGCTTGATGCCAGACTTTGGATTTGTAGCCACTTATTTGTTTAGATGCCTGTTGGAAATCCACATCTCTCTTAATAAGACTGGTACGATACAACCTGTTTTCTTTTTTTTTAATGGCATATTAACTCCTTATGGGTGATTTAATGCTGAAATTTTATTTTCTTGTGAACTTTGGTAATGTTTTCTTCCAATATTACAGGTAATTTGTCTTTTTTTTTATGATGAAAATGTATTGCTGATATATCTTTCTAATGTATTTCTATATTTTCATCTTTTGACCCCAATTTAGGGGTTCACTATTTGCCCATGGCTGGGACTCTAAGAGGTGCTACCACCCTTGAACATGGGAAAACAGCAATTAAGAAGTTGTTCCACACTTCTCAATACCTCCTAATCAGAAGTCTTGTTGCTGGATATAGTTTATCATCATACCGACGACACAAGATAATACAATATCTGCTAATATTCTGCCACAAGAATGTTTCTTCTCATCAGACTTATTCAACTTACTCGTTCATTTTCTACAGCTTATCAGTCCATTGTAGGTTATTTAAAGCCAGAAAATATTTTTTAGATTCTAAGAATTTTTTCTCAAATATTTTTTAGATTCTAAGAATTTTTTAGATTCTAAGAATTATTTGCACATAAGTGAATATAATGAACCCAATGGGAATTGGAACTCAACTCTCTAATTAACAATTCTAAGCCATTATCCATTATATCACATGCATATCCAGACTTACAGCTTCAGGTGTTCCCAAGCAGTCACCCATCTAGGTATGAACCAGGCTTCAAATAGCTTAGCTTCAGCAATCATACAAGAACTGGTTTTTCAACATGATATGGCCATAAACCATGCATATCACATATTCAAACTTACAGCTTCTAGTATTCCCAAGTAGTCACCCATCTCTGTACTAACTAGGCTTGATGCTGCTTAACTTCAGTGATTATACAAAGAACTGTTATTTCAACATGATAGGGCTATAAGCTATACATCTTTCATATCCAAACTTACAGCTTCTGGTATTCCCAAGTGGTCATCCATCTAGGTACTGACCGGGCTTGTTGTTGCTTAACTTTTGTGGTCATATGAAACCAACATTTTGTGCATGATATGGGCATAAGCTATATATCTTGCATATATAAGCTTACAGCTTCTGGTATTCCCAAGTGGTCATCCATCTGGATATTGACCGAACTTCTTGTTTCTTAGCTTTTGTGGTCATATGGAAACAATGTTTTTTGCATGAAAGGGCCATAAGCTATAAATCTTACATATTCAAGCTTACACCTTCTGGTATTCCCAAGTGTTCATCCATCTAGGTCCTGACTGGGCTTGTTGTTGCTTAACTTTTGTTGTCATATAGAACCAATGTTTTGTACATGATATGGGCATAAGCCATACATTTCACATATACAAGCTTACAGCTTCTGGTATTCCCAAGTGATCTCCCATCTAGGCACTGACCAGGCTTGACATTGCTTAGCTTCAATGGTCATATGGGAAGCAATTTGGGCACCTTGACATGATATAATGATTAGCAATCTTTTTTACCAGAATCATTATAATTGAGTTTTGAGTTTGATTCTCACTAGGCACCAACATACTTTTGACCTTGAAGAACCGCTTAGGAAATTACCTTATGGGAAGCAATGTTTCAGCATCATATTTCCATAAACCATGCATTTCACATATCCAAACTTACAGCCTCAGGTGTTTCAAAGAAGTCACCCATCTAGGTATGAACCAGGCTTTATAAAGCTTAGCTTCAGCGATCATACAAGAACTGTTTTTCAACATGATATGGCCGTAAACCATACATATCACATATTCAAACAACTTCTGGTATTCCCAAGTAGTCACCCATCTCAGTAATTACTAGGCTTGATGTTGCTTAACTTCAGTGATTATACAAAGAACTGTTATTTCAACATGATAGGGCTATAAGCTATACATCTTTCATATCCAAACTTACGGCTTCTGGTATTCCCAAGTGGTCATCCATCTAGGTACTGACCGGGCTTGTTGTTACTTAACTTTTGTGGTCATATGGAACCAATGTTTTTTGGATGATATAGGCATAAGCCATATATCTTGCATATACAAGCTTACAGCTTCTGATATTCCTAAATAATCACCCATCTAGGCACTGACCAGGCTTGATATTGCTTAGCTTCAATGGTCATATGGGAAGCAATTTGGGCACCTCGACATGATATAATGATTAGCAATCTTTTTTACCAGAATTATTATAATTGAGCTGTGAGTTTGATTCTCACTAGGCACCCCATACTTTCGACCTTGTATCACATCTAAGCTCCGCTTAGAAAATTACCTTATGGGAAGAAATGATTGAACATCATATGTCCATAAGCCATGCATTTCGCATATCCAAATTTACAGCTTCAGGTGTTCCCTAATCAGGCTTGATTTGGTTTTAATTTTCTGAACATATGGGAACTGATGTTTTAACATAATGTGGCTGTAAGCCGATTCTGAGAAAACTAGAATTCTGAGAGAACTAGAATTCTGAGAGAACTAGAATTCTGAGAGAACTAGATTTCTGAGAAAACTAGAATTCTGAGAGAACTAGATTTCTGAGAGAACTAGAATTCTGAGAGAACTAGATTTCTGAGAGAACTAGAATTCTGAGAGAACTAAATTTCTGAGAAAACTAGAATTCTGAGAGAACTAGATTTCTGAGAAAACTAGATTTCTGAGAGAACTAGAATTCTGAGAGAACTAGATTTCTGAGAAAACTAGAATTCTGAGAGAACTAGATTTCTGAGAAAACTAGAATTCTGAGAGAACTAGATGTCTGAGAAAACTAGAATTCTGAGAGAACTAGATTTCTGAGAGAACTAGAATTCTGAGAGAACTAGAATTCTGAGAGAACTAGATTTCTGAGAGAACTAGAACTAGAAGAATTCATTTTTGGTGGCCATAATCTTAACAACATGTTATGTCGCCAAGTATAAATGAATAACTCAACAACAGAATCAGGATATAAGTTGTATTCCGCGGAAAGACGGTTAGTATGTACAGAAGTGATTAGTAACATTTACAATAGAAAGATACAAGAGTCCAATTCGTCGTAAGACGTGTGTATACGTGATTACTGCCGGTACGCCACCGGAAGTGTGACTAACTCTTCACTGACTCGCACTGACTCTTCAGTAACTCATTAGAGACTCTCAAGTGACTCTCTATGACTCTCTTGTAGAGAATCCACCATTGCTATATATAGCAATGGGAACAGTCCATTTGTAGTCAAATAGGAGCGGCGCCCTGACACAACATAACTCAGAAAAATTTATAGAATGAACTAATCCCCATTTGCAAGACGAAAGAATGTAAGCTCGTCAGAAAAAAGAAAACCCAACGTGCAAATTGAAAATTGCTGATGCCAATATCAAGCAAGTACAACAATTTAAATATCTGGGGTATAATTTAACAGAGAATTGAAGGTGCAACTCGAAAATTCAAAGATGGGTTGGGATAATAAAAGATACCTTCTAAAAGTGAAGCAAATTATTAAGAAACAGGAAAATTTTATTAGGATGAAAGAAAAAAGAGTACTGAACTGTTATATAATACTGGCAGTGAATTTTGGATAGTCTACTCACAGGTGAAGTGATTTGAGTGAATAGAAATGGGGTTCTACAGAATCATACTGAGAATGCTACAGACTGAACATGGAAATAATGAGGAGGTTTTAAAGAAAGGGCAAAGAAAAGGTAAGAAAAAAATAGATGTAATTGTATGTTCTGTGTTAACAGTTTCTTCCATAAAATTTCTTACTTGTAAAACTCAACTTTGATTTTCAAAAATCTAAATACAATGTCAATTGTTATCTTCTGTCTTCTTAATTCTTATTCATTTATTGAATGCTCTCCGTAATAGTAGATTTTCTTATATTCTGTAATACTCAGTAATCTTTTGCCTTTATTGCCTTGGCTGGGGTGTAATAATATTTTAAAAAATGAGAAATTAGTGGGGTAAAAGATAGTACAAGAAGAGGTTTCAGAAAGACTAAAAATGGGGATTGATGTTTTTTTTTTTTTTTTTTTTTTTTCAATCATTTCACCCCGAGCAAGGCAGAAACGCCACTGATGTGCAGGGGGTTACATAAATGTAAAAAGATTAATTAGAAAAGAGTGAGGAGTACAAGCTAGTTAGAAAGGAACAATAGAAAGCTGAGAAAGCAGGTGCAATGACAGATACATGGGCGGAGAGAAAGGGAAGGTTATACAGGGGTGGGGAGAGAGCTAGAGGCCAGTGGTTAGTAGGTGAGTATTAACTTTGCTTTTAAATTTCTGGAGGTCGTAGCCGTCAGGAAAGCAAGAATACGGGAGTGAGTTCCACAGGCGGGAAGTGCGAGAGAGGAAGCTGCAGGAGTAGAATTGTCGTCTGCGTTTGGCTAACCTGACTGTGAATGGGTGGGACCCAGTTGCCAGGCTGGTTGAACGGGTAAACACCTGTTGAGGAGGCATCAGTGACTTAAGCTCATCGGAGCAGAAGCCATGAAAGTATTTATAGAAGAGACAAAGGGAGGCCACATTTTGACGATGGGAAAGTGGCTGCAGACGAGTCGCCAGATCAGTACCTATCACATTACAGACTCTCCTTTGGAGCTTGTCAAGAACACTGAGGAGAATGGCAGGGGCACCTGACCATAATTTTAAAAATCATAGCTGATAGGTAAGCAAGAAGCCAGAAGAGAGTTTCATAAGCAAGAAATGTGAGTGAAGAAACTATTAGCATAGAACTTATGGTTACATGTTACTATTTTAACAGTTAAATGATGATACTTTTTTATAGCCTTCGACTGTGCTTAGACTCATGAGGCTGAGGTATCAAAGAGGAAAGACCATTCAAACAATAGCTATGAAAATAGTTATAGAAAAAGCACAGGAAAGTGAGATTATAGCAGTGGGAGAATGATGCCAGGTCATGATAGATAACATTGCAGATTCTACTCTGAATTATATCAAGAATCTTTATATACATAGCAGGAGCACCAGATCAGATGTGGCAGAAGTATTCAATGTATAAAAAAATAGTAGCTTTATAATCATACCAGTTGGACTCTGGTAAGGAAAATTGTTTAACATCTCTCCTGCCAGCATAAGATATTTCTTTTTTGGCAAATAACCACTGTCTCTGATATTTAAACTAGACAATGCTGTTAAAATTTATAGACTGGTAAGGTCACCTTCACATCATATTCATTACATTTTCAAAGTACATTAAGATTTAACCAATCATTTTAAATTGGATAATATTGACCAAAGCACAGTGCATAACTTTTAAGCTTTGGGTAATAAAGTTCCCAAAGTTTTTGTGAATGTCTCCTCTTTCTTTAGTTTTGATAAACTCTATTGAGGAGTGTGGGGACATAGTGGGGGCACAGTTTTCCTCAGAATGTAGCCTTGCTGTTGTGATATTCATAGAAAGTAAGGTTTTATGAATGAATTTGCAAGCCACATGGCCAACCTGTTTTTACCCAGTTTTAATTTACACAACCTAGTGTCCCCCTAATGTGCATTGTGGTGCAGCGGATATTGCCGTGGAAAGAGAAATTAGGGAACCAATTTTGAATTCCAGTTAAATTTCTTGCATTCATTTACATGCAAATACCCTTGGGAAAGGTATTAAACCATTTTTTCCCTCTAGTTATGGGTCAAATAACAGGGCAGATTTGGTTTTATAGTCTTGGTTGGCAACTAGTCTACCACAGAAAGTAATGGCAACCTACCGTGGGAAAATCTTCTACTCAGTCAGTCATGTCTATTTTGAGACATGATCTCCCAAGTGTGTATCATGTATGGGACTTTGCTGACTAACTGAGTGTGTGTCCCATCTAATTGTTGACTGGGTCTGATAGTGCTTAACCCTCTAGGGCCATTCGTATCATATTTGATACAGTATGAAAACAAGCCTTGAAAGAAATATTTTCCTGAGAAATTTTTTAAGAGAAATATTTTCTAAATTTCAAATGAAAGCAGTACTGACTGCTCAGTCAATGAATACCGAATGTTTCCTTATAGGGAAATACCAAATGTTTCCTTATAGGGAAATACTGTATCAAATATGATACGAATGGCCCTAGAGGGTTAACTTCAGTGATTAATTAACAAAATAATGTATGAAATAAATCCTTCTTTCATCATTAATCAAAAATGGATCTATACCTGTTACCTTATACACTGTTTTATAATGGATTGGATGAGGTCTAAGGGATATAATTCTTTATTTTAGGTTCTTGGAACAAGTTTTTTTTACATAGCAAAAGTAAATCAAGAAAAGTATTTTATCTCTTTTTTAAATTTTTTTTCCATTTTCACTATGTGTGTGGACCTTTCAGGGTATAGGTGATCATGGCTCTCCACAATTTCCTGATCCTTTGTAGCTCTTAATAATCTTTTTCTTTTTTTGTTATTTTTCCTAAACTTTGTCTGGTCATGCATTTATTCAAGCTCATCTTTCTTTTTTGTCTATGTGCCATGACACTTCAGGACATAGGCGATCATGGCTCTCCACAATTTCCTGTCTATTATAGCTCTTAATATTTTCTTTTTTTTTGTTATTTTTCCTAAACCTTGACTGGTCATGCTTTTATTCAAGCTCATCTTTATCTTTTGTCTATTTGCCATGACACTTCATGACATAGGTGAACATGGCTCTCCACAATTTCCCAATCCTTTGTAGCTCTTAATAATTTTTTTCTTTTTTTTTGTTTTTTTTCCTAAACCTTGTATGGTCATGCATTTATTCAAGCTCATCTTTCTTTTTTTGTCTATGTGCCATGACACCTCAAGACATAGGCGATCATGGCTCTCCACAATTTCCTGTCTATTGTAGCTCTTAATAATATTTTCTTTTTTTTGTTATTTTTCCTAAACCTTGACTGGTCATGCATTTATTCAAGCTCATCTTTCTTTTTTGTCTATGTGCCATGACACTTCAGGATATAGGCGATCATGGCTCTCCACAATTTCCTGTCTATTGTAGCTCTTAATAATATTTTCTTTTTTTTTATTATTTTTCCTAAACCTTGTATGGTCATGCATTTATTCAAGCTCATCTTTCTTTTTTGTCTATGTGCCATGACACTTCAGGACATAGGTGGTCATGGCTCTCCATAATTTTGTGTCCTTTAATAAATTTTGCAATTTTGTTATCTTTCTTAAACCTTGTTCCCCCCATCCATTTACTCAAGCTCACTAAGTAGGTTGCATTATTTTCCATCATCCCTCTTGACTTAAATCTGCTCTGTAAGTATAAGACTCTCCAAACCCACTTTGCTTATTTTGTGTCCTATAAATAAATCTTGCCCTGTAAATCTTTGTTGTTACTTAGTTCATGATATCTTCTGCATTCTTTTGCAAACTTTATTATTGCAACTATCACTTCAGCCTCCAAACCTTGGCTTCTCCTTTTTCTTAAAAAAATTTTTTCCACATATTTAAAAATAAAAAATTGAACTATTTTCTTACTGTGAAAGAATTAACTAAATTACTGCCTCATGGAAATGGGAGTTTTCAGTTTGTTGGGAAATAAAAAATGAAGACTGTTTTAAAAGTAAAGAAGTTCTGCTCAACAAACCAGCCAATCAAGCAGCCGGTCAGTCTACCTACCACCAAACCATACCATTTGAGTTATTGTGTTGCAGCACACTGCTACTAAAATAATCGAAAGAGGTTGTCTGGAAGGAATCCCAAAAACGATCCAGTCCGTGTGCTCATCTCCTGACCCTTTCAGTCTGGAGTTTGAATTTGATGGACTGTTTTGACATTTATGGGATTTGAAATGAAATATTAGAGAATTGGAAAAAAAGCTAATTAAATCTTGATACAATTTCCGATGCTGATGATAAAGATGATGATGATGATGATGAAGGAGTAAGATGTGAATGATGGAGATGATGGAAGAGGATGAGGATATAAATGATAAAAATGTTGGTGAAGAGGAGCTGGAGTATGATACAGAAGAAGATGAATAGGATGCAGATGAGGATGAAGATTATGATGGTAATAATGAAAATGAGTTGGAGGATGATGATGATGATGATGCTAATGATCAAGGTAATGATAACAAAGAAGTGAAAGATGATGGAGCTGATTATTATGTGGATGTAGATGATGAAAAGTATGATGATAATGAGGAACATAGTGATAATGAGGATGATGATGATGATGATAAGGCTCATTATGTGAATGTAGATAATGATTAGCATGGTGATGATGAAGGTGATGTGAAGATAATGATGATCATGTGGATGTAGATGATGACAATCATGATGATGAAGAAGATGTAAAGAATGAAGATTATTTGGATGCAGATGATGATGAGCATGGTGATGATGAAGAAGATGTGAAGAATGATGATGATTGTGTGCATGTAAATGATGACTAGGATGGTGATGATGAAGATGTGAAAAATGATGATGATTATGTGGATGTAGATGTTGATGAGCATGGTGACGATGATTGATGTGAAGAATGATGATGGTTATGTGGATGTAGATGATGACATCTTAATGATGAAGAAGAAGTTAAGAATGATGATTATTTGGAATTAGATGATGATGAGCGTAATGATGATGAAGAAGATGTGAAGAATGATGATGATTATTTGGAATTAGATGATGATGAGCATAATGATGATGAAGAAGATGTGATGAATGATGATGATTATTTGGGTGTAGATGATGATGAGCATAATGATGATGAAGAAGATGTGAAGAATGATGATGATTATGTGGATGTAGATGATGATGAGCGTAATGATGATGAAGAAGATGTGAAGAATGATGATGATTATTTGGATGTAGATGATGATGAGCATAGTGATGATGAAGAAGATGTAAAGAATGGTGATGATTATTTGGATGTAGATGATGATGAGCATAATGATGATGAAGATGTGAAGAATGATGATGATTATGTGAATGTAGATGATGATGAGCATAATGATGATGAAGAAGATGTGAAGAATGATGATGATTATTTGAATGTAGATGATGAGGAGCATAATGATGATGAAGAAGATGTGAAGAATGATGATGATTATATGGATGTAGATGATGATGAGCATAATGATGATGAAGAAGATGTGAAGAATGATGATGATTATTTGAATGTAGATGATGATGAGCATAATGATGATGAAGATGTGAAGAATGATGATGATTATTTGGATGTAGATGATGATGAGCATAATGATGATGAAGAAGATGTGAAGAATGATGATGATTATGTGGATGTAGATGATGATGAGCATAATGATGATGAAGAAGATGTTAAGAATGATGATGATTATGTGGATGTAGATGATGATGAGCATAATGATGATGAAGAAGATTTGAAGAATGATGATGATTATGTGGATGTAGATGATGATGAGCATAATGATGATGATGAAGATGTGAAGAATGATGATGATTATGTGGATGTAGATGATGATGAGCATAATGATGATGAAGAAGATGTGAAGAATGATGATGATTATGTGGATGTAGATGATGATGAGCATAATGATGATGAAGAAGATGTGAAGAATGATGATGATTATGTGGATGTAAATTATGATGAGCATGGTGCTGATGATGATGATATGCAGTCGGTTTATGCACAACTCCACATCTATATTTCATTTTTATGATGTCGGGGAAAAATTCAAATTTCATCATTTCCAAATTAGAGAATTTTTTTATAATTTACATCGCAATCTTTTAAAATCTGGCTTCTTTTTAAGTAAATTTCTTTGCAGAGCACACCTTGTACTGCCACTAGGAAATATATATATATATATATAGATGCATGACCGAGTGCTTAGAATGTTCACTTTCTGACCATGAAGCCTAAGTTTGAATTTGTCAGGAAATTTATTTCCTGGTGTTATCAGTCTGGACGAGGCTATACCAGTGTGCAGCACCTTTGGAAAGTGTCTGACAACCATACCATTCATTGTACAAAGGCTTGTGAGTGAAATTGGGAAGACTGATTTATTTGAAGATGATTGTGCTAACTTGAAGTCACAAGTCATTGTGACCGAGGGTTTGAGCATCTTGGACTTGTTAAGAGTATTGTTCATGCCAGATAACGTTCTCTCTCAGAAACTGTAACTGATTATCTGAGTGTTTGCTTGTATCTAAACATTCTTGTCTGTCTGTTTATTTATCTTTTTATCTCTCTTAATCTGTTTCTCTCAGACCTTTCCAGATTATCTGTCTGAGTGTGTTTTTATCTGTCTGTCTGTCTGTCTGCCTGTCTGTTTGTCTGTATCTAAATGTTCTTTATCTATCTATTTATCTCTCTAAATCTTTTTTCTCTCAGACCTTTCTTGATCTGAGTGTTTTTAACTCTCTGTCTGTCTGTCTGTCTGTCTGTCTGGTTGGCTGTCTGTCTGTCTGTATCTAAGTGTTCTTGTCTAACTACCTAATTCTCTAAATGTTTTTCTCTAAGACTCGTCTAAGTGTTTTTTATCTGTCTGTCTGTCTATCTGTCTGTCCCTAAGTGTTCTTGTCTATCTATTTCTCTGTTATCTCTCTAAATGTTTTTATCCCAGACTTTTCCTCATTATCTGAGTGTTTTTATCTGTCTGGCTGTCTGTCTGTCTGTATCTAAGTGTTCTCGTCTATCTCTCTATTTCTCTAAACGTTTTTCTCTCAGTTCTTTCCTCATTATCTATTTGAGTTTTTATCTGTCTGTTTGTCTCTCTGTCTGTCTGTAAGTGTTTTTGTCTATCTTTCTATTTATGTGTTTATCTCTCTAAATCTCTTTCTCTCAGACCTTTTCTGATTATCTATCTTCCTATCCAAGCAGAGTCTATTTATCACGTCATGTGAGAAATGTAGGCAGTTACACAGACATTTTGCACTCATTTCTGGGAAATCACAAATAAATAAGCAACAAATAAAGGAAATATCTTTTTTTATTTTTTGTATTCAATGAAATTTATGTTGAATCATGTCAGAATAAATTTTCCCAAGTGAAAAATCAATTTTTATGTTTTTTTTTTCTCAAAGTTGCAAAGATTTGTTTTCTTTCTCTTCATTTTTGTTTGTAATATTTCAATTTCCAGAGCCGCTTCTTTTAAACCTACATTCATTATATCCCTTTGTGTCCTGGCCTTTTTGAATGACATGACAATGCTTCTTTGATGTTAATTTCAGTTTGGTCTGGAAATTATTACTTTTGGAAAGGAAGGGGTTGGTACAAGGACATTAGTGAATGAGATACAGTTTCCAGAATTTCATGTCAACCAAAAAAAAATTACTTCCAAAGTTGACTTTGACTTCTTAATTGCTGTTGTTCTCAGGTCCACCCTGACCCGGGGTGGTAGCACCTGTTAGGGTCCTAGCTATAGGCAAACAGTGAACCCCAAAACTAGGGTCAAAACACTATATACATTTTTATAGTAAAAATAACTGCAAAACATACACTATCGACAATAATTATTAGGCCACCCCAGTGTTTTAAAAAAATGATATATTTCATACTATTTTTTAGTATTTATTACCAAGTGAATAATTGTAAGTGAAAATAGAATGGTTCTTTTGTTAATATTGCATAATAACATGTGCATCAAATGAATTTATAAATATTTAACAATTACCTATATTGCAGTTTCATCAATGAAAAAATGAAGAAAATTTCGGGTGGTTTGAACGAGTTCATCTTTGCTTCCTTGCCTTGTAAAATTTTGAAAAGTAATAATATCAAAAGAACCATTCTATTTTCATTTAGAATTATCCAATTAGGAATAAATACAAAAAATAATATGAAATACATCATTTCTTTAATTAAACTGGGGTGGCCTAATAATTAAGGTCGGTAGTATATATATATATATATATGTTATATAAAAAAATGACTAACATATTTTTTTTTTAATCATATCACCCCGAGCAAGGCGATAACGCCACTGATGTGCCAGGGGCTATGTAAGAGTGAAAAGATTAGAAGAGAGAAAGCCGGAAACCACATCCTAAACAGGGAACAAGGGATGAGCCTCCATACCTGTTCAATAGACGTGGGTAGAGTGTGAACTGGGCGATAGTTTAGTCTATCGACTCCAATTGAAAAAAAAAAGTGAAGATTGGAAGAGAAAACCGGAAATCACATCCTAAACAGGGAACAAGGGATGAGCTTCTACACCTGTTCAATAGATGTGGGTGGAGTGTGAAACGGGTGATAGTTTAGACTATCTACTCCAATTGAAAAAAAGAAAAAGTGAAGATTGGAAGAGAAATCCGGAAATCACATCCTAAACAGGGAACAAGGGATGATGAGCTTCTACACCTGTTCAATAGATGTGGGTGGAGTGTGAAACGGGTGGAGTGTGAACCGGGTGATAGTTTAGACTATCTACTCCAATTGAAAAAAAGAAAAAGTGAAGATTGGAAAAGAAATCCGGAAACCACATCCTAAACAGGGAACAAGGGATGAGCCTCTACACCTGTTCAATAGACGTGGGTGGAGTGTGAAACGGGTGGAGTGTGAACCGGGTGATAGTTTAGACTATCTACTCCAATTGAAAAAAAGAAAAAGTGAAGATTGGAAAAGAAATCCGGAAACCACATCCTAAACAGGGAACAAGGGATGAGCCTCTACACCTGTTCAATAGACGTAGGTGGAGTGTGAAACGGGTCAGAGTTTAGACTATCTACTCCAATTGAAAAAAAGAAAAAGTGAAGATTGGAAGAGAAAACCGGAAACCACATCCTAAACAGGGAACAAGGGATGAGCCTCTACACCTGTTCAATAGACGTGGCTGGAGTGTGAACCGGGTGATAGTTTAGACTATCTACTCCAATTGAAGAAGAAGAAAGAAAAAAAATGGTAACAGTGGTGGGTTAACTAAGTTTTAACTTAGTTAAAGTCCGGTCAAAGAAATTTGTTTGAAAAAAGATAAAGAACACTTGTTCAAATAACCATGAAACTATTTTAAAATTAGCCACAGAAAATAAAACAAAATAAAATCAAAGTAAAATTATAACTTACTTTTAAGAATATTTCTAAGCTGATTCTAATCCAAATGCACATGTATTTTCTAGTAATATAGCCAAAAATATATTTTAAATCAAAATCACCAATAATACATTTTAAATCAAAATGAATACAATTTACATTTTTTGGACTATTTTCCTAATTTTTACTTCCATGTTTATGATGTTATGGTCATTGTACGCTTGGGCCTTCTTCAGGTGCTAGAAAATTTGAACCAAACCCTTTATTATGATCACTGGGGTATATAATTTTTCTCTAGTACTCTGTATTACTGGTTCCCATTTTGTATTCGTTTCTATGCTTGGTCAGCCTAGGAGATTTTTGAAACCTAGCATATGCACTGATTCCTTAGATTTATGTAGGTTCCAGTGATATTCTCTATTATTTAAACTTCATTCCATAGGAGACAGTCATCTCTTTTCTTCAATATTTAGTTTTACTGATTACCCTTACAACTAGGCCACAAAATGCCACCACTTCCACAAAGTTAATATGCCCTTATTTCCCTCATATTTCAGATGTAAGGAGAAAAACTCTACTTTGAGTGACTCTTGAGCTTTGCATTGGTTGAACTTTAGTATAAAAATATTTTAACAGACATGATAGAGAGTTGAAGCACTTTTGAAACATTTGAGCATTGAAAAAATTCATCTCATTCTCTTTCATTACCAGTAAATCCTTGCATCTGAGTAACATTTATTGCCTTGTGGTGAAAAAGATTGACACTTTTATATTTTAGCACTTCTTTCAATGACTTTAATCCCCCCTTAAATTAACGATTTGGGAGTAGGGCATTACAGAGTTACAGGCTATGAAAGCAAGAAATTGCAAGCAAAGCATTGTGTTGTTATTTTGCACATATAAAAAATCAACCATCCAACTGCGCATGGAATACTGCTGTCATATCTGGTCAGGCGCTCCTGCTGTTCATCTCAGTTTTCTCGACAGGCTCCACAGAAGAATCTGTAATACGATTGGTCCCGACCTAGCAGCTCGACATCAGCCACTTTCTCATCGGCAGGATGTGGCTTCCTTCTGTCTCTTCTATAAATATTTCCATGGCTTCTACTCTGATGAAATTAGGTCACTGATGCCCCCTCCACAAGAATTTACTCAGGCAACCAGACTGACAACAAGGTTCCACCCTTTTAAAGTTAAATCAACCAAATGCAGGTGACAGTTCTACCCCAACAGCTTCTTTTCTCGCGCTTTCCGGCTGTGGGACTCCCTTCCATATACTTTTTTTCTTGACGGCTACAACCTCCAGGAATTTAAATGCAAAGTCAATTCCCATCTTTTATCCCTTTCCACATCACCCTGTGTATCTTGTTCTTTTTCTTTCTCTCTACCTTTGCAGCTGTCTTCACTGCTGTGTTTGCATCCTTCTCTTGCCCCTTCTCTTTCACCCCTGTAGCGGGTTCATCTTTCTCTTCACTCTCCTTCTGCCTAAAACTTTAACTCTCTTATGTAACTCCCCGCACAACAACAAGTACCACCAGTTAGCCAAAAAGAAGCCAAGAATTCTTAAGATAAAATTCTTTGAATTGTCAATATAGAAAAGCAAGTTGGGATGTCTCCTTGTGTATGAGGGAAGCCAAATGGAGGAAAGGGAGAGTTGATAGGGCTTAACATTAATGTGTGACTCAGGTGAATGGTGGTGATGTTGACAGCTTGCCTGCTCACCTGTATCTCTGTAAGCAGTGTCATGTGTAGCATTATTAAAATAGGGGTAGATCATGACTCAGTATTTTTTATTGTGTCTTTAGCTTTAACAGCAGCATTCCTTGGTGGTGCCTTTTGAATTGAGTTTTATATACGTTTTGGAGGGGATTTGTTTTGTGAGCTGGAGGTGATACTTGAAGTCCCTATACAGTAAACAAGTTTATTTTTTATTTATGCTTTTGGCCAACAGCATTTAGTGTAGATCAGTGGTTCTCAACCGTTTTTGTGTCATTGCTCAATTTCACACTGCCCATCTGAAATAGTAAGTATCAAAAAGCATCTCAAATTCCTTTAGTAAATGTTTGTTAATAGTTCATAAAATGACTACATCATGTCGTAAAATACATAAAATGGAGGTAACAAATAATGCTAACTTGAGTGGTAAAAAATAATGCTAACTTGGGCAGTAACAGATAATGGTCACTTGGACGGTAACAAATAATGCTAACTTGAGAGGTAAAAAATAATGCTAACTTGGGTGGTAACAAACAATGGTCACTTGGGTGGTAACAAATAATGCTAACTTGAGAGGTAAAAAATAATGCTAACTTGGGCAGTAACAGATAATGCTAACTTGGGTGGTAAGAAATGATGCTAACTTGGATGGGAACAAATAAGGTAACTTGGGTGGTAACAAATAATGTTAATTTGTAATGTAACAAATAATGCTAACTTGTACAGTAACAGATAATGCTAAATTTGTCGGTAAGAGATAATGCTAACTTGGGTTACAACAAATAATGGTAACATGAAAGGTAACAAATAATGGTAACTTGGGTGGTAACAGATAATGTTAACTTTAGAGGCAATAAATTAAGCTAATAACAGTGGCTGCTGCTGCTATTATCATACTAAAGAACAAATCAAAACAAACCTGACTGTTGAAAACTATGCATATATAATTTTTTGCAAATGTTGACAAAAATTTAACGATTTTTGTTCATAAGTATAAAATTAAAACAAATATACACTGTTAACAACTAATTAAAATTCAGTGACTATTTTATTATTGTTCTTTTGTCTTCCCTTATCTGATTTGTATCTGAAAAAAATGCAGAACTGTTTGAATGTTAATAAGGCTTCTCAAAAATATAGAAAATAGTAAAATATTTATTATTTATGGGGATATTTATATCTTATCTAGGAATGTGACCCAGTTGTTTCCAATTAGCCTCCTGATTTTTACACTGGTTCTTTGCATATCTCCTTTAAATTGTTTTTCATATATTGATATACCTTTTTAATGCTCAAAATCTTTATATTGCACACCAAAATTTCCAACCAGCTTCAATTTTCTGTTTGGCCGCTCATTTCCAGTGGCGATTGTGGGACTCTGAAAATGGGAAGGCAAGTTAAGGGGATGGATGTGCATTGTGGTGGAGTGGATATTGACTCAGAATGACAAATTGGGGAGCCGAGTTTGAATTCCAGTTGAATTCCTTGCATTCACTTATGCATGAATACCCTTGGGAAAGGTATTAATCCATCTCTTTGCTCAAGTTATGGGTTAAATAATAAGACCGACTGGGTTCTATAGCCTTGGGGGGCAACCAGTCTACCGTAAATAGCAATGGCAATCTACTGTGAAATAATCTTCTGCCCAGTCAGTCATGTCTCTTTCGAGACATGATTGCCCAAAGCGTGTATCATGTATGGCATTTAACTGACTGACTGATTTAGGAGCTGAGATTTTTCTAAGGAGGGGGGCTAACTCAAGCAGTGTAATTACTGACCAATTCTTTCACTCAGCTGTAAATCACTGACTGCCTATGTATCTCTATATAAAGTTAAGGAAATTATTTCTAATTAACGTCTTCCTTCAGATTTGAAAATATGACTATTAAGTCTCTTTCCCTACCAAACATGTGTGTTTCTATCTATCTGGGTGTTTTCTTTGGTTTATTTTTCTTTCAAACTGGTCTCTGTTTGGATCCTTAAAAAGCTAAATGACAAAGAAAATGCAGAGAGAAAAGTGCTGAAGATCATATCTTATCAAAATCAAAGACTGATCAGTTTCAATAATTATTGAAGGTTATAAAAGTTGTATGGGACAACCAAGGGGCCAGCAATTATTGGGGGGGGGTCTCCTCCTTTGTAGAATCACCACTGCTCATTGTTCACCCAACAGTGGGAAACAACCTACTGGTGAGTGATATCCCCCAGATTGCAAACCTTGATGTAGATTGAATTAAAAAAAGATTTAATTTGAAACAAAGTATAACATAGCGTATAGTTTCATCATTTTTCTTGAAAATCAATTGTATATATGTTTTTTCAAAAGTATGATGAGATGTGATATGAACTGTATTTACCTCCAAAACCCAAGAGTTGAATCTTAGAGCATCTACAGGACATGTGGCAAAATCTTTGCGCATCCATGGAAAACATGGTTCAATTTTTGAGCATGTAAGAATATATGGTAAAATCTTCAAGCGCTTACATGACATGTGGCAAAATCTTTGCGCATCCATGGAAAACATGGTTCAATTTTTGAGCATGTAAGAATATGTGGTAAAATCTTCAAGCGCTTACATGACATGTGGCAAAATTTCTGAGTATGTACAGGCTATGTGGTATACTTTTTAAGCATCAAAAGGACATGGTATAATTTTAGAGAATCTACAGAACATGTGGTAAAATCTTAGAGTGTTTAAAGGAAATGCGGTAAAACAAGAAAGATTTGAAAGTGTGTTCGTGGTCAGTGCTTATTGGAATTCTGAGCAAATTTTGATATTGGCCATATAGTTGATACATTAAGCCAGATATCTTCTGTTGACAATTGAAGAATCATGTTGCCTTTTCGAAAAACTACACCCAGCTTCGATAAATATATGGAAATATTTCCAGAAATCATGACAATACTTGACACCATGCTACTCGAATGACTCCTCAAAAAAACCTCAAAGAAATTTTTTCTTACATCCATCAAATAGTCAGAATCTTATTCCTTTAGGTGATCACATTTTTCAATCTATGTCATGTTGGTTTCTGTAGATGAAGCTTTGCAAACACTAAAGGCACCGAACAGGATTTCTTCATC
The DNA here is from genome assembly GCA_037127315.1 of Ascarosepion bandense. Classification (NCBI taxonomy): domain Eukaryota; kingdom Metazoa; phylum Mollusca; class Cephalopoda; order Sepiida; family Sepiidae; genus Ascarosepion; species Ascarosepion bandense. Next base: position 139,855 of record JBBBDQ010001075.1, on the reverse strand, counting down.
TTTTTACCCCAAAACCAAAAGAGTCGTTTCACTATGGAATTGAAAAACTGGCCAAAAGATAAACATTTTGATTTAAAAAAAACAATTTTTTATTCTTCTTCTTTATGCACAATGTCCTTTCAGGGCATAAGCGATCATGGACCTCCACTTATCCCTTTCCCTTGTCACTCTTAATATGTTTCCTCTTGGTATCTCTATAGACCCCACTCTGCAATCGTCTTGCCCAAGCCCATCAAGTAGGTATCATGCTGCTTTCTCCTGTCTCTCTTTCTTTCTATCCATCCTGTTAGTATTAGGTTCTCCAAGCCCTCCTTCCTCATTATGTGTCCCAAAAACTGCAGTTGTCTTTTTCTGATGTCAAATATTAGTTAATTTTTCATTTTCATCATCTTCAAAACCTTGTCTTTGCTCACATGTTCTGTCCATGGTATCCTCAGCATCCTTCTGCAGAGCCACATTTCTGTTGCTTCACGTCTCTCCTTCATCGTTGAGGAGATCGTCCTGCATTTGTAGGAGGTTTTGTAGTCTCTTTTTCGTATCTATTATCAGCACTGTATCATCTTCGTATCTTATAGTGTACAGATTGTGGTGACCGCACACATGATAAAAAATGTTAAGAACTAAAAACACGGTTAAATATATCTTCTACTTTTGTTGTGCCGTGTCCCTTCAGAACGTAGGCGATCATGGCCCTCTACATCTTCATATTACTTGTAGCTCTTAACATTCCTTCTCCTGTTATCCTGTCCAAACCCCACTCCACCATCCATTTGCTCAAGTTCATCAGGTATGTCACACGTTGCTTTCCCCGTGTCTCTTCTTCCCTCTATCAGTCCCGTGAGTGTCAGATTCTCCAAACATTCCTTCCTCACTACATGTCCCAGAAACTTCAGCTATCTTTTCCTGATGTTAAGTATAAGTTTCCTTTTCGTGTCTTTCCTCTATAAAACCTCGTCATTGCTCACATGTTTGGTCCATGGTATGCTCAGCAGCCTTCTGCAGAACCACATTTTGGTTGGTTCAAGTCTCTCCTTCATCCTTGAGAAGATCGTCCTGTGTTTGTTGCTATATAAGAAGACAGATATCAAATATCAGTTCAGTAATCTTTGCTTTTTTTCCAATGAATTCTTCCTGTCTCTCAATTCTCCGCTCAGCCTTTGAAATATGTCTTTGGCCATGCCAATCTGTCTTCAGATCTCAGTGTTGCACTCTCCATACTCTGCTTCCTAGGCGTTTAAATTTCTGTATCTGTTTGATTTTAGTGTCCCCGACATGTAGTTGGCATTTTTGGGACCTCGTTTTGCTGATGACCATGCATTCGATTTTCTTGGCAAAAAAAAATTGGGAATAAAATAACAATGCATTTGAATAAAAGAAATACACGATAACTTTCTATAGTAAAATTATGCCCAGAGTATTTTTGTAGCAAAACAAGGATCAATTTTCTGTTTCACTGTAACCCTTTAAGTAAATGTTTTATGAAAGCATTTAATAAAGTATGTCACAACGAATTATCAGAACTGCTCGTTAACTTTGACATATTTGTGAAGGATATTAGAATAATACAGAACATATACTGGGAACAAAGTGTCTACATGAGAATATAAAATGAATTTTGTGTATATACAAAAACAGAAAAGAGAACAAGACAAGGAGTGGTCTTCTCACCGGACTTTTTCAGCTTATACAGTGAAGTGACTCTGAGTCAAGTATAAGTTCTACCAGTAATCATTATTACCAGCCACAATCTTAAGATATATACAGACACAGAAAGAAAACTAAAAAACTCTTACAAAAGGTAGTGAAGGAAAGAGAGAAGAAAGGACTAAACATCAGTTGCAATAAGACTGAAGGCACAGTTGTTAGTAAACATTCAGTCAGTTAAGTGCCATATGTGATACATGCTTGGGAAATCATATCTTGAAAGAGACATGACTGACTGGACAGGAAATTTTCCTGAAGTGGGTTGCCATTACTTTCTGCAATAGACTGATTTCCAACCAAGGCTATAGAATACAATTTTTTTCTGCTATTTAACCCATAGATGGAGGGAAAAATGACAGATTAATATTGTTAATATTAATAATTGTGCATGTGAATGCACCGAATTCAACTGGAATTTGAACCTGGCCCACCGATTTATCATTTCGAGCCAGTACTCACTGCATCACAATGCACGTCCCAAACAGATCAGCCGAAAATACAAATTAAAAATTGGAGATACCAAAATCAAACAAGTACAAAATGGACATGGAAATTTGAAGGCACATTGAGATAGCAAAAGACGCCTTCCAAAACCTAAGCAGAGTATTAAGAAACATGAAAATTTTGTTAGAAACAAAAGGGTACTGAACTTTTATGCAGTATGTCTTCCTTCTTCTATGTGCCATGTTCCTCCAGGATGTAGGCAATCATGGCTTTCCACATCTCCCTATCCCTGGTAGCTCTTAGCAGGCTTTCTCCTGTTACCCCACCCAAACGCCGCTCTGCCATCCACCTGCTCAGGCCCTTCAAATATGTTACCCACTGCTTTTCCCTGTTTCTTTTTTCTTCTATTTGACTTGTAAGTATCAAGTTCTCCAAGCTTTCCTTCCTCATTACATGTCTCAAGAACCTCAGCAGTCTCTTCCGGATGCTCAGTATTAATTTCCTTTTCATTTCCATCTTTTCAAAAACCTCATCATTGCTTACATGCTCGATCCATGATATTCGCAGCATCCTTCTGTAGAATCACATTTCAGTTGCTTCAAGTTTTTCCTTCATCTTTGATGACATTGTCCAGCATTTACTGTCACATTGAAGGACGGACATCACATAGCAATCCAGTACTCTCATTTTTGTTTCTAGCAAAATTTTCCTATCTCTTTATATTCTGCTCAGCTTCTGGAATACGTCTTTGGCTATTTCAATTTTTTTTTTTTATAATCATGTCGCCCCAAGCAAGGCATTTTACTGCCACTGTTGTGCAGGGGGTTACATAGGAGGAATGTTATGAGAAAGAGTGACAGGTTACAGGAGGTGTCAGGAAGAGGGTAAGAGAAAGATGAGAATACTAATGAGAATGGAGTGGACGGAGAAAGGAGCATGAGAGAGAGGATACAATTTAGTGAGATAGGAGATGACTATTAACTTTACATTTAAATTCTTGAAGATTGTAGCTGTTGGGAAATCAAATAAGCGGAAGGGAATTCCACAGGTGGGAATTGTGAGAAAAGAAGCTGATGGAGTAGAATTTGCATTTACAATTTATCAATTTCAGAGTAAAAGGTGGGACCTAGTTGCTAATCTTGTGGCTCGAGGAAATTCATATATAGGGTTACCAGTGAGCTAAGTTCATCGGAGTAGAAGCCGTGAAAGTATTTGTAGAAGAGACACAGGGAAGCCACACTGTGTTGGTGAGAAAGTGATTGTATCCTCGCTACTAAGTCAGGATTGATCACATTACAGATTCTCTGTTGGATTTTATCAAGGACACCTAGATGGATAGCAGGAGCACCCGACCAGCAACATTCAATGCACAGGTGGATGGTAGATTTGTATATGTGCAAGATTGTTTCCGATGGTAAAAACTTCCTGGCTCTGCACAGAGAACTGACTTTCTTAACAGCGAATTTATCTATGGATTCTATATAGTTATTCCACTTGAGGTCTGATGTGAGAGTTAACCTGAGGAGGCGCAGTGTTTTACTTTCAGGGAGACTAGCCTGATCCCTGCTAATGGGTGGTAGGAACGATTGTCTGTGATGGTCAATAGATAGCAGCTTCATTTTGGAAGGATTAAAATTTATGAGCCAATTCTTACCCCAGTCCACCATGGATTGGAGGTTCTTTTTCAAGCTCGGCAGCTTTTTGCTCGAGACGAGAGTAAACTGTAGTGTTGTCAGCGTATATGCCTACTTGGGATCTTATTACATTGGGGAGATTTTACCTTTGGATTTCATTGCCGCACTTTCCATCTTCTGTTAGAAAACTTCCCATGTACTTAAATTTTTGTCCTTGCTTAATTTTTTATATCCCCAACCTGTAATTGGCATTTTGGACTCCGCTGTTTGCTGATGACCATATGTTCGGTTTTCTTGTAGTTTATTTGTAGTCCTTTCTTTTGACTTTCTTCATTTATTTTTTTAGGAGGTCTTGTAGTTTTTTTCCATGTCGGCTATCAGCACTGTATCATCTGCGTATCTTATGTTGCTTACATGGCCGTAATTTCTGGACAATCTTCTCATCTCATGGACTTAACATACAAGCAATGATGAAGTTTTAGAGAAAATGAAAAAAATGAAAAACACCAAGAAGAGATAGTAGAAATTTCTAAAGTACAAAATAAGAAAAGAAAGCTGGGAAAACTTGACACTCACAGGACAGATTAAAGGCAAGAGAGAGAAAGAAAAAAAAGGAACCTTTTTCTATCATGTGCTGTGTCCCTTCAGGACATATGCTATCATGGTCCTCCACATCTTTCTGCTATTCGTAGCCCTTAATAACTTTTGTCTCTTTGTTATTCTTCCCAAATCTTGTTCTATTCATTTACTCAAGCTCATCAGGTATGTTATGCTTTGCTTTTCGATTTCACTCTTTCCTTGAATCTGTCCTGTGAGGATCAGATTTTCTAAGCCCTTCTTTCTTTTCACATACTCCAGAAATTTCAACTGCCACTTCGTGATATTAATAATTGTTTTCTTTTTGTTTACATTTTTTCTAAAATCTCGTCATTGCTCACATATTTGGTTGATGGTATCCTCAGTATCTTTCTGTAGAACCACATTTCTGTTGCTTCAACTCTTTTCTTCATCTTTGAGGAAATTGTCCAGCATTTGCTGCCAAACAGGAGGACAGTTTTTTCTTTGTTACCGACGAAATATTTCTCTCGCCTAACAAAAGGAAAATCTGAGTAAAGAGGATGTGCTTTTTTGTAAATACTTTGTACTTGAAAATACCCTTGAGAAAATTATTAATCCGTCTCTTCTCCCCTAGCTATGGATTAAATAGTAGGACATTAGTTTCTATAGCCTTGGTTGGCAACGAGTCTACCATAGAAAGTAATGGCAACCAACTACGAGAAAATATTCTGCCCAGTCAGTCATGTCACTTTCAAGACATGATCTCCCAAGCATGTATCACATATGGCACTTTAATGGCTGATTGTATTACATTTATTGGGTTACCTCAAGAAATCTTAGTCAAGAAAATGCATTCCCAGGCAGGGTTTGAACCTGCCTCCCCATTTGTAGGAGGCATCTCTCTTTGATATGTCATTATTTTACTGGCTGCGAAGAATGTAATAGCAAGCAAGGTTCCACCTTTAAGGAAATCAGTCAGTCAGTTAAGTGCCATATGTGATACACCCTTTGGACGATCATGTCTCGAAAGAAACATGACTAACTGTGCAGAAGATTATCCCACAGTATGTTGTTTACATGGCCGTAATTTCTGGACAATCTCCTCATCTCATGGACTTAGCATACAACCAATGATAAAGTTTTAGAGGAAATGCTTTCTGTAGTAGACTGGTTGCCATCCAAGGCTTTAGAACCCAAACTGTCCTGTTATTTAACCCATAACTGGAGGGAAGAGATGGATTAATACCTTTCCCAAGAGTATTTGTGCATAAGTGAATGCAATGAATTCAGCTGGAATTTGAACTCGGCTCCCGGATTTGTCATTCCTAGTTGATATCTACTGCACCACAACGCACATTTGAGGAAATAATCTGAGTAAAGGGGATGTGCTTTTCTTAAGGAGGGAACCTTGCTTGCTGGGGGGATAAAACACATTATATACACTCAGATTTATTTCTTTACACTTTATCATTCATTTTCTTTGCAATTGTTCTGATGTATAAAAATTTATATATTAAATTCACATACATTGGAATGTTTACACACCCTAAAAAATGCTAGTAGTTTGCGTTGTAAAAGTAATTTAAAAACAACTTGTACACAAGTGCTACGTCAACATCCATCATCCATTTCTTGCATGGAACAATCATTTCTGCTGCTGTCTCTCAGAGAAATCAGTGTAGCATATACAAAGTGTGTGCCTATTTATAATTCGTCTCTAAACTCAAGTGTCGGATATTTAGGCACCAGGCCTTAGGACAATAAATCTCACATGAAACTGGAACCAAGCCAACTAGGATATCAGCCGTTACCATGTTAGTCAAAGCCGTGATTTGTGCAGACCCGTCGTCTGTTAATGTGGGTGAAACTTGTAAAAGGTTGCTGGCCTTATTGGCAACAGTTTTATATTTTATGTTATACAGATGGTCCTTAAGAAATTGCGTTTTTACAGACATAGACACACACACACACACACACACACACACACACACATGACTGCGCTCCAAAGTTCTACTGACCTGTAAAGAATGGAGTACACATGGCTGATAAAATAAAAATATTGACAAAAGAGATAGTACTTTGATTTCTTTCATGCTTTTCATTCGTTTGTTCATTTTCATTCAATTTCGTTTGTTCATTTTCATTCAATTTCTCTCTTGTTCCATTCATGTTCTTTTTCATTTTCTTTCTCTTTTTTTTTTGACTTTTTTTCCTTGCTATTTTTTAATTCAGTTGTTTTGCTTTCTTCTTTATCTTTTCATTCATTTTCTCCTTCTTCTCTCATCATTTTTCTTTCTGTTATTTGAAATTAATTTGTGCTTTTATCAGTTTTTCTTTCTTTCTTTTACTATTTTTCACGTTGTTTTTTTTTTTACTTTTTTATTTTATTTCTCTTACTTTTACCTTTTTGTTTCCTTCTTCCTTTTATTTCTTTTTTGTGCTTTATTTTCTCCCCTTTTTAACTTTGACCGTTCCTTTTTCTCTTTCTTTTTTAATTAATTTTCTTTTTTCTTCATCTTGCTTCATTTTTTCTCTTCTTTTATAATTTTCTTGCTTGATTTTTCTTTCTTTTTCTTTGTTTCTTTTTCTCTAGTTTTCTTCTTTCTCTTTTCTTTCTTTTTCTTCCAACTTCGAACTTTCTCTTTTTTCTTTTTCTTTCCCTTCTAACTTGGCTCTTCTTTCCTTCTCTTTTTTCATTCCCCTTTCTTTGCTTCATTTTATTTCTCTCTTGTTTATCTTTTTGCTATCTTCTTCCTTGTTATTTCTTTTTTCTTCCCTGTCATTTTCTTTCTTTCTCTGCTTTATTTTTCTCTCCCTTTTAGCTTGGACCTTTTTTCTTTTTCCCTCTTTGTCAGTTTCTCTCTTTTCTTTCCCTTCCTTTAATTTAGCACTTTTTCTTCTCTTCTTTTCTCTTTCTTTTTTCTTTCTTTCTTTCTTTCTCTTTTACCTTGCTCTTTTTCCTCTTTCTTTCTTTCTTTCTTTCTTTGTTTTATTTTATTTCTCTCTTTCTCTCTCTCTCTCTTTGTCTCTTCTTTCTTTTGTTCTTTGTTTCTTTTGCTTTCTTTTCTCTCCTTTTTTCTTGTTTCCTTTTCTTTTGCTCCCCTTTGTCAGCTTCTTTTACTTTTCCCCTCTTTAACTGAGCACTTTTTTCTTCTTTTTCTTTTCACTCAACATTTCTTTACAGTTTTCCCCTTGTCTTTTTCACTTTCTTTTTTTTTCATCTAATTTTCTTTTTCTTTCTTTGGCATTTTATCATGCAGTTATCTTCCTACAAATTTAAGAAAAAGTTCACATCAGAATGTTAAATTATTTGCTAAGTCTCATAGTGAATATGTGGATTATCCCACTTGACTTTACCAAAAAACTGCCGCGGTGTTGGGGGAGGGGGGTTGGGTGGTTTCTTAAGCCTATAAAAAAAGATGTACGTTTCTCTCCTTAGTCTCTTTTACAGATTTTAGCCCTGCCTTTCAGACGTAGTTGCATGTGGGGAAAAGTATCCCATACTAGGGCATATTAATTTACATGGTTCTCTCTCTTAGCACACACAAACACACACACGCACACACACACACACACACACACACACACACACACACACACACACACACACACACACACACACACACACGCACACATTCTTATTATAGCTAGTTTCATGTTTATCTTCCTTTTGTTACATGTAATTCCTTGTGTTAATACATGTATTGTTTTTTGCTTTCTCTTTACTGTTGTGCTACTGATTTTTTACTTGAACTCACATTAAGTCCGTAAATATTGTTTGTTGGCTAAATTTTCCGGGAGTCTGTAAATATTTACTATCCAAAGTGTTGATTCCTGCAACATAACGGTGACTAAATATTTAACCCTTCATACCACCATCCAACTACAAATATGTCTCTTTTCTCTAAAAAATACGTTAATGTAAGTCTTTAACCAGATTATTTCCTTCATTATGTTATTTACCATATTCAAGTGATCTTTGGTTTGTTTGTTTTTTTCATAATAAAAAAGAATGGTTAGCAAGTTAGTTTTACAGTTCATTTCTATGAGTGAGGTTGATCCACACAGGTTGACCTTATGCCACCATCTGCTTCCAAAATATTTAAATAAATTTTTTGTGCTAGGTTCAAGCTGAGGTGAAAGCCCAAATTTGAATGATGATTATTTTTTTTTTTTTTTAATCATATCACCCCAAGCAAGGCGATAACGCCACTGATGCGCAGGGGGCTACATAAGGGTAAAAAGAATGGAAAAGAGAAAGCCGGAAACCGCATCCTAAACAGGAGATAAGGGATGAGCCTCTTCACCTGTTCAATAGATGTGGGTGGAGTGTGAACGGGGCGATAGTTTAGTCTATCTACTCCAATTGGAAAAAAAAATAAAAGAGTGAAAAGACTTGAAAAGAGAAAACCGGAAACCGCATCCAAAACAGGAAACAAGGGATGAGCCTCTTCACCTGTTCAATAGATGTGGGTGGAGTGTGAACCGGGCGATAGTTTAGTCTATCTACTCCAATTGGAAAAGAAAAGAAAAAAAATAAATAAAAGAGTGAAAAGACTTGAGAAGGGAAAACCGGAAACCGCATCCAAAACAGGAAACAAGGGATGAGCCTCTTCACCTGTTCAATAGATGTGGGTGGAGTGTGAACCGGGCGATAGTTTAGTCTATCTACTCCAATTGGAAAAGAAAAAAATAAATAAATAAATAAAAGAGTGAAAAGACTTGAGAAGGGAAAACCGGAAACCGCATCCAAAACAGGAAACACGGGATGAGCCTCTTCACCTGTTCAATAGATGTGGGTGGAGTGTGAACCGGGCGATAGTTTAGTCTATCCACTCCAATTGGAGAAAAAATAAATAAATAAATAAATAGATAAAAGAGTGAAAAGATTGGAAAAGAGAAAACAGGAAACCGCATCCCAAACAGAAAACAAGGGATGAGCCTCCTCACCTGCTCAACAGACGTGGGTGGAGTGTGAACCGGGCGATCGTTTAGTCCATCCGATCCAATTGAAAAAAAGATGGGAAAAAGTTGTTGAATTGCTAAGTTTTAACTTAGTTAAAGTCCAGGCAATGAAATTTCTAAGAAAACAAAATCAATCCTTCAATTAAGCATAAAAAGTTTTAAAATCAAGCAAAAATTCGGCAAAACGACCAAAAAATAAATAAATAAATAAAATAAAAAAAATGAATGGCTCACCCAGAACAGAATTCAACAGTATTAAAGACATTTTAACTCCGAGCCGAAAACAAACCTACTGAACTTTAGAGTGCTTGAAATGAGATGATAACTATGTTAGTTATTTCCAGTCTTTGAGGCACATTATTGTTATTAGTATATCCATGATATATTAACACCTTACCACAATGGAATGAAAGAACAGATTAGCTGAAAGAAATTCATTCCAAATATGCAATGCTCTTGAAAAGATTTTAAGTACAGATCTGTCATAAATTACATACAAATATTGTAAATCATTTGTCTTTAATAAATCTCTGAAGAAGATGATTAAAAGTGAAACATGTTATATTAAAGACACTTTTTTTTTTACTTGTTCTTTACTTATTCCATTCATCTTGTTGGATTCCAATCCATATATTCAACTCATACAAATATGTATATACCTGTCAATATTCGTCTCATACAGAGAAACTATAACATATATGAATAAAACAAGCAGTGTGAAATAGAAAAGGTTTTAATTATAACATTTCCCATAGAGAAAAACCATCAATATCGGTGATGTCTTTTACATTCTTTATGTGCGTTGTGGTACAGTGGATATCGACTCAGAATGAGAAACTGGGGAGTCGAGTTCGAATTCCAGTGGAATCCATTGTATTCACTTACACGCAAATACCCTTGGGAAAGGAATTAATCTGTCTATTCCTTCCAGTTATGGGTTAAATAACAGGACAGATTGGGTTCTATAGCCTTGGTTGGCAACCAGTCTACCGCAGAAAGCAATGGCAACCTACTGCAGGATAATCTTTTGCCCAGTCATTCATGTCTCTTTCGAGACATGATCGCCCAAGCATGTATCACATATGACACTTAACTGACTGATCTGAACAAGATGGTTTCTATTTATTCTCCTTATTACTATAGGATATTACATCTAGCTTCCTTGCAGTCTAGATGGCAACTGGGGTTTTTCTCCTAACAAAGCTATTATTACTCCTGGGCTGTAATGTGACCATTGTAGAGTTGTTCTACAAAAAGAAAGACCATTATACATTCCATCCTGACAAAGGATTTGAAACCACTACCAACTTTTTTTTTTAATAATTTATGTTTCGTAAAAAATAAATAAATAATATCTAGTTTATGTCTGAACTTTTGGGATAAAGGTTTATTGTTATTTAATTATTATCCTAAAAATTTTTTATCCAAATTATCCTTTTTTTTTATCCAAATTATCCTTATATCCACTATTTATATTTGGACTATTAGCCTCATCTTTTTGTTTACTTGTCAGTTAGTTAAGTGCTATACGTGATACATGCTTTGGGCGATCATGTCTCGAAAGAGACATGACTGCATGGGCAGAAGATTATCCTGCCATTGCAACCTACTGCAGGATAATCTGTGATATACTAGTTGCCAAGCCAAGGCTATAGAACCCAATCTGTCCTATTATTTAACCTATAACTGGAGGGGAGAGATGGATTATTACCTTTCCAAAGAGTATTTGGGTGCAAGTGAATGCAATGAATTCAACTGTAATTTGAACTTGTCACCCTGATTTGTCATTTCCAGTCAATATCCACTGTACCACAACGCACATTCTCTGTGTACTTGTACTCAGTTGAAATGGGTGAGCAATAATTGAACAGTAACAAATAATGTTGGGACACCCACGCATATTTGGCTATAATTGGACTATTCCATTACTATGTAAAGTAATGGTGGCATCTACGTAAGAGAGTGTGCTGAGCAGCCGATCGACAAGTCAGTCATAAACTTCCGGTGACGACCCGGAAGTACCCATTGCTCATACTACGTCTTATGACGGTTGAGACGATTAACCTTTATTCTTGTATTGGATACTAATAACCTTTGTAAATACTATTTTCACGGAATGCAACAATTAACCTATTCCTGTGGTTGAGTTATTTATTCTTACTCACGACATAACAAATTAAAATAAGAACTAGACTATATTCCTAGATATGAGAATGAGTAGAGTCTACCATCATAGATTAATTAAATAGTTCAGTTCAAAAATTTCTGTGGGTTACGGAGGTGGATATACACCTGAAGCCACACCTACCTGGTGGGCTGCTCCCGGAACTACTGACCTGAGAGTATAAACCTTATATGGTTTAAATAATGACTGGAAGAGTCCATAAGTGTCAGTGGGTATGTGCCCACAACAGTTATTTAATTATTATCCTCAAAATTTTTTATCCAAATTATTGGGGATGGAGAGTTATCCTTATTTCCACTATTTATATTTTGACTATTAGCCTCATCTTTTTGTGTACTTGCCAGTCAGTTAAGTGCCATATGTAATACATGCTTTAGGTGATCATGTCTTGAAAGAGACATGAATGACTGGGCAGAAGATTATCCCGCAGTAGGCTGCCATTGCTTTCTGCGGTATACTAGTTGCCAAGCCAAGGCTATAGAACCCAATCTCTCCTATTATTTAACCCATAACTGGAGGGGATAGATAGATTATTACCTTTCCAATGGGTATTTGGGTGCAAGTGAATGCAATGAATTCAACTGTAATTTGAATTCAGCACCCCGATTTGTTGTTCTGAATTGATATCCACTGTACCACAACGCATATTTTCTGTGTACTTGTCAGTCAGTGCCATATGTGATACACGCTTGGGCGATCGTGTCTCGAAAGAGACATGACTGACTGGGCAGAAGATTATCCCGCAGTAGGCTGCCATTGCTTTCTGCGGTAGACTGGTTGCCGACCAAGGCTATAGAACCCAATCTGTCCTGCTATTTAACCCATAACTAGAAGGAAGGGGTGGATTAATACCTTTCCCAAGGGTATTTGCGCTAAGTGAATACAATGGATTCAACTGGAATTCGAACTCAGCTCCCCGGTTTCTCGTTCCGAGCCAATATCCACTGTACCACAACGCACATCATTGTATACTTGGTGAGTATGGGTGAGTAATGATTGAACAGTAATAAACAAGAACTAGATGATATTCCTAGATATGGGAATGAGAGGAGTCTACCATCATAGAATAAATAAATTGGAGTAGATAGACTGAACTATCGCCCGGTTCACACTCCACCCACGTCTATCGAACAGGTGTAGAGGCTCATCCCTTGTTCCCTGTTTAGGATGTGGCTTCCGGCTTTCTCTTTTCCAATCTTTTCACTCTTACGTAGCCCCCTGCACACCAGTGGCCTTACCGCCTTGCTCAGGATGATATGATTAAAAAAAAAAATAGTTCAATTCAAAAATTTCCATTGGTTACCAAGATGGATATTCACCTGAAGATGTCTAAAGGGCACAACAGCCAAGATTCTGTGATAAAAACAACAAAAATGAGGACAATAATCTGAATATAATTGGTGTAAATATTATCTTTATCTCTGTTGTTATTATCACAATGTGTTGGCCATTTTAATGTTGTACAATATAACCCTCAGGGAATTTCAAACTAAACCTTTTATTGAAAACACTTTATTTAATCTAAAATAGTAGATTGTTCCTATTCTATTGTATATGTCTAGGTTATCTAGTCATGAGTTTATTTTGTACTGCTCAGTTATTACTCTGTTTCTGCTGATTCTATATATGCACTACTCAAACATATCAACCAAGTCTATTTCTGAACTACTCGGACATATTCACCAAGTCTGTGAATGCACTAGTTAGACATATCCACCAAGCATGTAGCTGCACTACTACTCAGACATATCCACTGTGTCTGTGTCTGTGTCTGTACTACTTGGACATATCAACCGAATCTATTTCTGCACTACTCAGGCATATTCACTGTGTCTATGTCTGTACTACTCGGACATATCAACCGAATCTATTTCTGCACTACTCAGGCATATTCACTGTGTCTATGTCTGTACTACTCGGACATATCAACCGAATCTATTTCTGCACTACTCAGGCATATCCCCTGTGTCTATGTCTGTACAACTCAGACAAAGAATTGAACTCATTTTACTGTTTCAGCAGCTACTACTTCTGTAGATTAAATCATGGTTTCAGTTTGAAATTCATTAGAGGTCATTCAGATCAAGACAAGCACCTGATGGAGACCAGAGGGCACAATAGCCGAAATATTACAGTTATAACCACAATAATGAAGACAATTGGCTGAGTGAAAATATTTATTAATTGATTCATTTTCTCCCATTGCAGGTTAAGGTCAGGAAATATTTTTACATCGTATGAATTTTTTTTTAGATAATAACGATTTGCTGATAAGCTGTACTAATTAACATGTAGCTGAGGGGAGAATAATTTGATTCATACCTAATCAGAATTTGATAAACAGAAATTATAATGTGAATACAAAGTGGGTGATCAATTCTCTATTACAATCAATACAGAAACTAATCATCCACTTCATGGTCATGTTGGTTTCTATATTTTTATATTCCAGAGACTGCAAATAAACCTAAAAGACGTTTGTGTAGCTAATCAGCATTTTATTGATTGATTCATTCATTTTTTACAGCTTATCAACCCTTTGCAGATTATTTAAATCCAGAAAATTAAATAGATTTAAAAAAAAATTTTTTTTAGATAACAGTGGCTTAAGGGATACAAGTCTTACTAATTAACCCATAGTTGGGAGGGAGAACAATTGGGATCACAAATAATCAGAATTTACTACACGAATTAGAAATTATGAGGAAAAAGTGGGGGATCAATTTTATATTATAATCAATATATAAACTTATCCCTAATTTTGTGTTCATGGTAGTTTCTATACATTTATATTCCAGAAAATTTAAACTAAATCTAAAAAACATGTTTGTGGAGCTAATCAGTATTTCATTGATTGATTCATTCATTTTCTATGGCTTATCAACTCTTTACAGGTTAATTAAAACCAGAATATATTTTTAGATTGTAAGAAATTTATTTTTTTAGATAATAATGGTTTAGTGAGCCTTACTAATTAATGTATAGTTAGAGAGGAGAAAAGTTAGGTTCACACATAAACAATTTAGAAATTATGAAGATAAAAAGTAGGGAATTATTTTTATATTACAATCAATATATAAATTAATCCCTCATTTTGTGTCCACATTGTTTCTATATATTTATATTCCAGAGGATGGAAATAAATCTAAGACATGCCTGTGTTGTCGAATCAGCATTTCATTGATTTATTCATTCATTTTTTAAGGCTTATCAACATTTCTGCAGGTTATTTTAAGCCAGAAAATATATTTAGATTGTAATAAGTTTTGGGGTGGGGGAGTGGGGGGTAGAAATAACAAAAGTTTAATGATACAAGTCTTACTAATTAACCCATAGCTGGGGGGAGAAAAGACAGGTTCTTGCCCTTTCCAGGCATCTTTGCATAAATATAACAAACACAATTAGAATTGGGACTCGCCTGAACTTCACAAGATCCAGATTAGGTAAAAAATGGAGTACTGCTACCATATATGAGAGGAAGTTGCCCAGTTGTCACATTGCACTCTCGATAAAATCCAAAAGCATCTCCACATCCTTGTAGGCAACAAATTATTTTCTTCTCTGCAATCCCTTTCTCAATGACAAGACGTCTCAATCCTCTCACTGCTCCCTTGCTATTTTCAATAATTCTCAACCTTCACAGCTAAGACGCACCATGCCACACACATTGTAGCAAACCACCATAATTCCCTTTCAATTTACCGGGTAAAATGTAAGTTCCACTCAAGCAGCTTCTTCCCATGAATTACAGCCTTGACTCCCAAAAGGCTGCATTCCTGATCACTACAATATTAAGCTGTTCAAATCTAGGGTTAACAGTAATCACTGTTAAGCATAGGAGGCTAGATGGAGTAATGGATAGTGGCTTGGATTGATGAATCAGGAAGCTGAGTTCAAATCCTAGTCAAAATCATATCTACTGCTAAGAAGGTTGGGTCACTATGTCGATCCAGGATGTTTTTTCCCGCCTGAATCCATCCTGCATATATACAAGTCAACGATTTGTCCATGCATGGAGTACTGCTGCCATTTATGGTCAGGCGCCCCTGCCGTTCTCCTCAGTGTTCTTGACAGGCTCCAAAGGAGAGTCTGTAATGTGATAGGTACTGATCTGGCGGCTCGACTGCAGCCACTTCCCCACTGTCGAAATGTGGCCTCCCTTTGTCTGTTCTATAAATACTTTCATGGCTTATGCTTGGATGAACTTAAGTCACTGGTGCCTCCTCAACAGGTGTTTACTCGTGCAACCAGACTGGCAACTGGGTCCTACCCATTCACAATCAGGTTAGCCAAATGCAGACGACAATTCTACTCCTGCAGCTTCTTCTCTCGCACTTCCCGACTTTGGAACTCACTCCCATATTCTTGCTTTCCTGACGGCTACAACCTCCAGAAATTTAAATGCAATGTCAATACTCATCTATTAACCACTGGACTCTAGCTCTCTCCCCACCCCCGTATATCCTTCCCTTTCTCTTCACCTATGTATCTGTCATCGCACCTGCATTCTCAGCTTTCTATTGCTCTTTTCTAACTAGTTTGTACTCCTCACTCTTTTCTAATTAATCTTTTTACAGTTATGTAGCCCCCAGGTCATCAGTGGCATTTCTGCCTTGCTCGGGGTGAAATGATTAAAAAAAAAAAAAAATTACATTAACTTACATGCTAAAACCCTTGCAAAAGGTATGAATCTATCTCTTCTCTCCCCAGTTATGGACCAGGTTTTATAACCTTGGTTGGCAAGCAGTCTAGGAGAAAGAAACTCTGAATCCAAAACCAGCTTAGAGACAGTTAATAACAGGTCAGACTTGGTTCTATAGCTTTGGGTGCCAAGTGGTCTAGGAGAAAGAAACTTTAAATCCAAAACCAGCTTAGAGATGGTTAATAACAGGTCGGACTGGGTTCTACAGCTGTGGGTGGCAACTGGTCTAAGAGAAGGAAACTCTAAAATCAAAATCAGCTTGGAGAGGGGAAATAGCAGGTCAGACTGGGTTCTATAGCCTTGGGTGCCAACCGGTCTAGGAGAATCCAAAACCAGCTTAGAGATGGTTAATAACAGATCTGATTGGTTTCTACAGCCTTGGGTGGCAACTGGTATAAGAGAATGAAACTCTGAATTCTAAATCAACTTGGAGAGGGTAAATAGCAGGTCTGACTGTGTTCCATAGTCTTGGGCGCCAGCCAGTCTAGGAAAAGGAAACTCTGAATCCAAAACCAGCTTAGAGAGGTTTAATAAAAGGTCAGACTGGGTTCTATAGCCTTGGGTGCCAACTGGTCTAGGAGAAGGAAACTCTGAACCCAAAACCAGATTAGAGATGGTTAATAACAGATCATACTGGGTTCTATAGCCTTGGGTGCCAACTGGTCTAGGGGAAGGAAACTCTGAATCCAAAACCAGCTTAGAGATGGTTAATAACAGATCAGACTGGGTTCTATAGCCTTGGGTGCCAACTGCTCTAAGAAAAGGAAACTCTGAATTCTAAATCAGCTTGGAGAAGATAAATAGCAGGTCAGACTGGGTTCTATAGCCTTGGATGCCAACTGGTTTAGGAGAAGGAAACTCTCAATCCAAAACCAGATTAGAGATGGTTAATAACAGGGCAGACTGGGTTCTATAGCCTTGGGTGTGAACTACTCTAGGAGAAGGAAATTCTGAATTCTAAATCAGCTTGGAGAAGATTAATAGCAGGACAAACTGGGTTCCATAGCTTTGATGAGCAACCAATCTAAGAGAAGGAAACTCTGAATCCAAAGCCAGTTTGAAGATATTTAATAACAGAACAGACTGTGTTATATAGCTTTGACTGGCAACCAGTCTACAACTGGCAACCAGTCTACAACTGACTATCTTTTATGAGAAAATCTTCAAGCACTCTCTTCCAACAAGCCTTGAGCAAGCATGGAAGTGTATGCTCGAAAAATTAACATGAGTATAATATCTCCGGTTGGTGTGCAATTTGCAACAACATGGAGTAAGCGACTGATGATGATTAACAGCAATCATCCCCATATATCCACATAAACTGTGCCTCATTAATCTGTTACTTACTACCTTACTCTTTGGCCTTATACAGAGTGAACACCACTGTAAAAAAACAAAAAGTACTGAATATGTTGATTTTCTTTTTATAGCAATAGGAATGTCTTAATTTCTGAACACTGTCAGCACGCTGTGACCATGTTCATAATTGATATGATGAGATTTGGCTTCTTCTTATTTTATTGTTAATGCTTTGATTATTTTTAAGTGTCTTCTGCATTTAGATATTTTGTATATAAAAATAAAAACACTGGAAAGATTAATAATAAAATTTAAAATACCTGCTCTCAGTAATATCAATTATGTACATGGCCACAATGCACTGACCATGTTCAGAAATTTAAAAATTTCTATTGCAATAAAAAGACAGAAATGTGTACATTCGGAAAAAACAAAACAAATCATCCTTTATAACAGGGGTAATAATAGTTTAGCTAAATGTGCTCAGATCCGAAAATCATTTGGACAGTTTTTGCACAATCCCACCCCCCAAATGTAATCGCTTGTACAAATGGAAGAAAGGTGTAAGAAAAAGTTTAATTGCAGTGTCTTGTCAGTCATCTTCAAGAAAACCTGTATAAAAGAAGGGTTGCTACTCAAATACACAATTGTATGCATTATGTGTATTTAGAAAGCAAATTATTAAAAATAAACAGAAAAAAAACACATCATGCTTCGCCTTAACAACTCTTTTTCTAAGTCACAACACTCACTAGTTTCTGGGAACTCGCCATTCGTCTCTCCCTACCCTTAAGAAAGTTGAAAGCTCAGAATATACTTTTTTTTCCACATTGTACTTTAGATAATTTCTAATGGAATTTTCTTGTTTTAAAAGAATTATTCACAATTTGGAAAAGTCAACAGAAAATGTCAGTTGGTGTTAATTATATAAGCACACACACATATAAATATATTAATAAATATCCATCTTTTCTCTCATCAGTAGCACAACTTGCCTGCGATCTTCAGATGCTAAATTGAGACTGACAATTACATAATTTAAGAAGATTTTGTCATGCATAAAATTTTGAGTCATGCAACTGGTGTAGAAAAAATTTATATTCATTAATACATAATTTATAAATCTTTTATATTACATAGAGCAGTATGTTATTAACATCAGTGCTCAATGTAAGATACCATATATCAGTTAGTTAAGTGCCATACGTGATACACGCTTGGGCGATCATGTCTCGAAAGAGACATGACTGACTGGGCAGAAGATTATCCAGCAGTAGGTTGCCATTGCTTTCTGTGGTAGACTGGTTGCCGACCAAGGCTATAGAGCCCAATCTGTCCTGTTATTTAATCCATAACTGGAGGGAAAAACAGATTAATACCTTTCCCAAGTGTATTTGCGCGTAAGTGAAGGCAATGAATTCAGCTGGAATTCAAACTCAGCTCCCCAATTTTCTCGTTCTGAGTCAATATCCAATTCACCACAACGCACATATACCATATATATATATATATATATATATATATATATAATCCTACTTTGGTTTCACAACTCAGAGTTTCATACATTATCCAATCATAAGGTGCATATTTCAACCTGAATCTGTCAGCTTGAAAAATGCACTTGATTGTTGCGCAATGCATAAAACTCTGAGTCGTGCTCTTGACATAGGCAACAAAGATGAGGAAAATAGTCTGAATAATATAAATACTACTTTTTACAAAGCATCACAAATGAATATTACAACAATTGGCCAGCCAGATTTATGCTAACTTACAATAAATTATTTCTTTGAAAAAAACACCAAAAAACATATATAAAGTAAGGTCCACACTTTCTGATTGGTGTACTGAGACAAAGAAGCAGTGAGGGGATGCTACAAACTCTATCATTATCTACCTCCATCTGCTTGACATTGCCAGAATCTCTGATAGATTGTTTACCGGATGGGTGATTGTAAAAATGGTGCTCATGGCTGCAGTCATGGCTTTAACAGCAACCTGCTTTTGAGGCCACCTGTTTTTGCTTACCATCCTTGGTATGCTTGCAGGCATTTTATATTCTGACTTTTTACACCTTAAATAATCCATATCTGTATCTATACATCTGATCTAAACTTATTTATAAAAGGAACTTTGTGTGTGTGTGTGTGTGTGTGTGTGTGTGTGTGTGTGTGTGTGTGTGTGTGTGTGTGTGTCCATTACCTATAGACTCCGAAACGGCTGAGCCAATTTTCTTGAAAATTTACACAGTTGTACTATAAGAGTCTGCGAGTGTTCTTAGCTAGGTTTTGTGTTGAGGTACCCCTGATAAATATCGAAAATTGATAATTGAAAAAATCGGGTTATAGAAGGAGTGGTCCAATTTTAATCAAATTTGATACACTCATAGACAAAGATATAAGAAACGATATTCAGTAGTTTTAAGGTTGCAGTTCTTACAATAGTGCGGAAAATCAATAAGATATATATATATAAAAGGCAAGATGTTTGGGTGTGTGTCTGTTTATCTGCCTGTATATCTGTATTTTTTTTCAGCCCTTTTATTTTAGTTTTTGCTTCAGGTTTGGCTCTAAGTCGGTATAATTGTAGTTCTTAGTCTCAGCCATCATACCATTTACTCAGAGGACTTATTTAGCCTTCAAAATTCAGTTTATGACGAAAAAAAATTATTTGATATCGATACCAGGAAATTAAAAGTTGATTTACATCCATTCATTTTTCTTTCAGTCTATGGTTTCTCTTTAACTGGAAACAACTATTGCTTTTTAGTCTTTTGTGCCAACGTCCAAAGAGTCTGAGCTCCAGGACCATGGATTAGTTTTAAAGCTTTCATTACACCCAAGCAACGCTGGGCTATACTGCTAGTATATAATAATTTTGATGTTGGAGATAAAGAACAGTCTGATTCACCCAAAAAGTTTGAAGAAGAATTGAAGGCATTACTTCATGAGAACTCATGTCAGGTGCAAGCTTAACTTGCAGAATGATTAGGAGTTGATCCCACAACAGTTTTGATTAGCATTAGGAATTGGGTTCTGTACGTGTTGAAGCCGAGAGACATTGAACGAAGTCTTGTCAATTGTGAACAGCTGCTTTAACAGCGGAAAAGAAAATGTTTTTTGCATTGTATTGTAACTGGTAATGAAAAGTGGATACATTATAATAACCCTAAGCATAGAAGATTATGGGGTAACTTTGCCCATGCATCAATATTGAGAGCAAAGCTAAATAGCCATGGTTCAAAGCTTCTGCTCTGTATTAAGTAGGATCAATTGGGCATAGTTTATTACGAGCTGTTCAAACTGACTGAAATTAATGCAGGAGATTGCTATTGACTATAATTGATGTGTTTGAGCTGAGAATTGAAGCAAAAATGGCTGCTATACAAGCAGAGACATAACAAAGTGATTTTGCAACATGACAACGCTAGGACACATGTTGCAAAAATGGGTGGAAAGCTACTTACAAACACTTAAATAGGAAGTACAACCATATTTACTAGACATTGCCCCAGCTGATTATTACTTGTTCTGATTGATGACACATAGTCTGGCTGAGCAGCCCTTTCATTCTTATGAAGTTGCAAAAAAATGGGTCGACTCATGGTTAGCCTCAAAAGACATGTCATTTTCCCAACATGAACTTCAAATGCTACCAGAAAGATAAGCAGAAGTAGTGGCTAGCAATGGACAATGCTTTCAGTGATATGTTTCTTACTATTTTTTGTGAATAAAGTATTAGTTTTCATGAAAAATCAGCAAGAACTTATTCAAGGTCCTAATATATATATATCTATATTTATGCTCTCACATCCTGATTGAGCACTTTGGAGGAATGGTAGACTTTGAAAAAACAGTAGTTACTCATGCATCTATGCATTGTTCATTCAGTAATGAATTTGAACACTCTTGGGTACTGGTGTGTGATTACATTGTATATAACATGCTAAAGTCTGCCTTCCTCTACCAAGCACTCATAGCTCAGAGGTAGAATTGCCGACTCATGTCAATTCAGTCGGGTTTCAATTTTGGTTAGACACAATTGGATGCCTAACCATACTGATGAGCTGTGATACAGTGAAACAGAACTGTCTGCGGATGACTATATATAAAAGTGTGTGTGTGTGTGTGTGTGTGTAGTTATGGTGATGGGAATTTTATATTTTTTCTAAGCGTAGGCAGTACATTGTGACTGTTGTTCATGGTTAATATTGTGCGGTGGATTTTGCTTTATGTTATTAATGCTCCTGTTAATTTGAGGCTTTTTTAAAATGTGGATAAAGAAATTATAGTTTGTTTTTTTTTAAATCATTTCACCCCGAGCAAAGCGGAAATGCTACATAACTATAAAAAGATTAATTAGAAAAGAGTGAGGAGTAGAAACTAGTTAGAAAGGACCAATAGAAAGCTGAGAAAGTAGGTGCGATGACATAGGTGGAGAGAAAGGGAAGGTTATACGGAGGTGGGGAGAGAGCTAGAGTCCAGTGGTTAGTAGATGAGTATTGACTTTGCATTTAAATTTCTGGAGGTTGTAGCTGTCAGGAAAGCAAGAATATGGGAGCGAGTTCCACAGGCGGGAAGTGCGAGAGAAGAAGCTGCAGGAGTAGAATTGTCGTCTGCATTTGGCTAACCTGATTGTGAATGGGTGGGACCCAGTTGCCAGTCTGGTTGCACGAGTAAACACCTGTTGAGGAGGCACCAGTGACTTAAGTTTGTCCGAGCAGAAGCCATGAAAGTATTTATAGAACAGACAAAGGGAGGCCACATTTCGACAGTGGGGAAGTGGCTGCAGTCGAGCTGCCAGATCAGTACCTATCATATTACAGACTCTCCTTTGGAGCCTGTCGAGAACACTGAGGAGAACGGCAGGGGCACCTGACCATAAGTGGCAGCAGTACTCCATGCACGGACGGATGGTTGACTTGTATATATGCAGGATGGATTCAGGTGGAAAAAACATCCTGGATCGACATAGTGACCCAACCTTCTTAGCAGTAGATTTTGCTATGGATTCAATATAGTGGTTCCATTTGAGGTCTGAGGACAGGGTAAGTCCAAGGAGGCGGTTGCTTTTTTTTCTGATTATGCTACAGAATTTGGCAAGTTTTCATGTCTCTTTAAATGGATCCTAATTGAGCTGTGGTCAGAGCAATGTGTGTCATTTTGATAGGCATGTAGTGGTATGCCTATATAATTATTTATGTTTTTTTATTTTCTTCTTTCTCAAAATCTCCATTCCCTGAACTCTCTGAAAAAATATTTTCCCTACTGTTTCTCACTTATTAACTTTTTTTTTGCCACTAAGATATCCTTTTCATTCACTTAAGTTTTGTCTTCTCCTTGCAGGAACTCACCATTCTTGTATCATTATTTCATCATCGTTTTTAATTCTCTGTATCTGAGACAAAGCAGTAATGGTAATTTACTACAAATAAACCCAGCACTGTCATTTATTTTTCTTTTTAATTTTTTCACCCCAAGCAAAGTGGTACTGCCACTGATGCACAGGGGGCTACATAAAGAGTAAAAGTTTAGACAAGAGGAGAGTGAATAGAAAGACAGACCAGTTACAGGGGGTGTCAGAGAAAGGGCAAGAGAAGGATGAAAGCATAGGTGTAACGACAGTTGTGAAGGTAGAGAGAAAGGAAAAGAACAAGATATACAGGGTGATGTAGAAAGAACTAGAGTCAAGTGGATAAGAGATGGGAATTGACATTGCATTTAAATTCCTGGAGGTTGTAATCATCAAGAAAGCAAGCATATGGAAGGGAGTTCCATAGCAGGGAAGTACAAGAAAAGAAGCTGCTGGACTAGAATTGATGGCTGCATTCGGTTGATCTAACTGTAAGTGAATGGGTTAATGAAATTCCTAAAATCATTCTCTTAAAACAGTTTTTCAGGAAAGCAGGTTTCTAGAGTCTAGTAGATGATATTGCTCTTTCCAGTATTGATGGGGGTTTCTTTCCTAAACTGTTAGTAGTGTTGAATGTCAATGTCTTATATCATTATTTTCTCTTTGAGTTATAAGGAAAAGCAAAACGAAAAGACTAACCATCAACAGTATGGAGATAAAATACATGGTTTTCAGCAAAAGAAAAATACTAAGCTTCACACTACTCAAAACAAGCTTCTTCTATGTGTGGTTGGTGATCATAGCTCTGCACAACTTCTTGTCCTTTGTAGCACTCAATAATTTTGTCTTTTTCTTAATTCTCCTAAAACTTATTCTTCAATCCGTTCACTCATGCTTTCTCGGTAGGTTATGCATTGTTTTCCCTTTGTCTTCATTCTGTCCTGTGAGTATTAGATTTTCCAAGCCCTCTTTCCTCATTGTGTGCCCTAGAGATTTTAATTGTCTGTTCTTGATGCTAGAAGTTAAAATATCTGGAATGTGCTTTAACAGATTATTGAAAATCTGATACTGAAATCTGAAGGTGCATTGGAATAGAAAAAGATGCTTTCCAGAAATCAAACAAAGTAATGAGCAACAGGAAAATTTTGTTAGAAATAAAGAAAAGAGTGTCTAACTGCTACGTAATATCAATCCTCCTATATGGCATTAAATACTGGACAGTTCTTTTAAGAGAAAATTGAAGTCAACAAAAATGTGGTTCTACAGAAGGATGCTGAGAATATCATGGTTGGAGCATAGAAAATCATCATAGAAGTTAAGAAATAGGCTGGATTTAAATGGTTTGGGCATGTTTTGATCCAGAATGAGAAATTGAACAGCTGAGTTCAAATTCCAGTTGAATTCATAGCTTTCACGCAAGTGCAAATACCCTTTGGAAAGGTATTAATCTGTTGTTTCTCCCTCCAGGTGTGCGTTAAATAAAAAGACAAATTGGATTCTATAGCCTTGGTTAGCAACCAGTCTACTGCAAAAAGTAATGACAACCTACTGTGGGAAAATCCTCTGCCCAGTCACTCATGTTTCTTTTGAGAAATGATTGCCTAAACATGTATCACGTACGGCACTTGAATAACTGTTTGCATTGAAATTTTTTCCTGATTAACAATGATTTTTTTCTGATGCAATCCTACTATTTAATGCATAGCTGAGCAAAAGGAGATATACTTTTATTTTTAATCATATCACTCAAAACAAAGAAGGACCACCACTAATGCACAGGAGGTTACTGTGAGACACAGACGGAAGAAAGCAGGTGATGAAGAAAGGAGAAAAGCTTCATAGAATTCGGGGAGATAGAAGATGGCAATTGATGTTGCATTTAAACTTTTGGAGGTTGTAGCTATCAGAGTAGCAAATAAAGGGTAGGGCGTTTCACTGGCATGAAGTGCGATAAAAGAAACTATTAAAGTAGACGAGATGATTGCATTTAAATGGTAAACAGGTGAGACCTAGATGCCAAATTGATGTGGCATCAGGGAGAAAAAGCTTGTCAGAATGGTTGCCATGAAAATATTTGTAGAAAATACAAAAGAAAGTTGGTGTGAAAGTGAATGAAGTCAAGATGCCATGTCAGGATCAGTTATATTGCAGATCTTTCTGGGATTTTGTCAGGAACCTTGAGATGTGCAGCAGGAGCACTTGACCAGATATGGCAACAGTATTCAATGCATGAATGAATGGTAGATTTATAGATGTGCAAAATGGATTCTGATAAGAAAAACTTTCTAGCCTGACACAGTGACCTAAATTTCCTAGCAGTAGATGCAGTTATAGATTCGATGTAGTTATTCCACTTCATCTTATTTGAGAGAGTGAGGCCAAAAATATCCTGTGAGTTATTCTCCAGAAGACTAGCATCATTTTCATGGCTGGTAGGAAAGTTTTCCTGAGGTGCTTTAAGGATAGCAGTTTCATTTTACAGGTTTTAAAATTTACTTGTCATTTCCTACCCCATTCCAACATTTCCTACCCAATTCCAACACAGATTGTAAATCCTTTTCAAGAGCAGCAGACAAATTTACTTTGTCAGCCTTGGCAGATTTGAAATGAGCATAAATGGTGGTGTCATCTGCATGGATGTCTATTTGGGAACTGATTAGATCAGGAAGATCATTGAAGAAGATCAGAAAAGGCGTAGAACCTAGGATAGAGCCTTGAGAGCCTTGTCTCTATTGAGACAAGAATAAATGGTTTTTTTAGATACCTACTTGGGAACTGATTAGATCATTTAGATGCCTACTTGGGAACTGGTTAGATCATGAAGATCATTGATGAAGATCAGTAAAAATGTAGAACCTAGGATAGAGCCTTGAGGGACTCAACTATTGAAACGGGAATAAATGGTGGCGTCATCTGCATGGATGTCTACTTGGGAACTGATTAGATCAGGAGGATCATTGATGAAGTTCAGGAAAAGCGTAGAACCTAGGATAGAGCCTTGAGAGACTCAACAATTGAGACAAGAATAAATGGTGTTTTAGATGCCTACTTGGGAACTGATTAGATCATTTAGATGCCTACTTGGGAACTGATTAGATCAAGAAGATCATTGATGAAGATCAGTAAATAGAACCTAGGATAGAGCCTTGAGGGACTCAACTATTGAGACAAGAATAAATGGTGTTGTCTTCTGAATAGATGCCTACTTGGGAACTGAGGATATTAAAATCTTTGATAAAGACCAAATCAGTGTAGGACCTAGGATAGAGCCTTGAGGGACTCAACTATTGAGATGGGAATAAATGGTTTTTGTCATCTGAATAGATGCCTTCTTGGGAACTGGTTACATCAGGAAGATCATTGATGAAGATCAGAAACAGTGTGGGGCCAAGGACAGAGCTTTAAGGGACGCCTGTATTCATATAAAAGGATTTGCCTGTTCTGAACAACCTTTGTTTCACAATTTGATAAGAATTATTAGATTAAATTAAACAATCACCCAGAAATACCATAGCCCTGGAGCTTGTGCAGAAGGCCAGCATGCAAAACCCTGTCAAATGCTTTTGAGACATCAATGACAACAGTTTGAGCTTTGCCATTCTTTTCAAGAGTTTGATATACATATTCAGTGATGGCCATTAGCACATCAGCAGTAGACCTAGTGGGAACATGGGGGGGGGTCGCCATTTTATTGTGGTAATAGAAGGCTGACAAGGAGAATTTGATACTTAAATTGTGTGGAGGTGTCTTGTATGTAAGGAATGTCTTTGATGTAATAGCTCCTTAGGTCAGTAAGTAGTTTTGAGACAGCTAGAGATAAGAGGAGAGGGAAGGGAGGCTAGGATAGTAAGCCACTTGACTTGGGGTCAAGAGAACTACTAATTACATTCATCCCTCTTGAGTCTGGGTCTGTCTGTCTGGCAATGCTTTCTGTAATGCTTTTTATTTTGACTTTTTGGATGAAGTAGATCATTTGGTAATTCATATCCATATTTGATTCTGGACTTCCCATTGGCTGATAAATAAAATTTGTGTAAGTTTGCAAACTGGAAATTTAATATTTAATTAATTTTATTTTTCAACCGGAACATCTGCGCAAGGCCAGCTCTGCATCATCATGTTTTGGTCATTTGCTTTTTGGTTGTGTGGGTGCAAACATCCAGTGCCTTGCTTTTGCTTGGTCGATATTACCACAGACCTAGCAAAATGGAACATATATTTTTTTTCCAAGTGTAGGTTGTTAGACGTGAGATGCTTAATTACCTCGAAAATGAATGCCACAAACGTTACAGGAATTTGAACTCAGTCCTTTGATTACTCATTCTAAGGAATAGTGAACAGAAAAACATTATTAAATGCTAGAAGGGCTAGGAAGTTCTGGAGAGCCATGATCACCAAAATCTTGAAGGATCATGGAAGAAGTCTCTTTGTAAGATTTTAATCTTTGCTTATTCTTACCTATATCAATTTTTATCCCTTATTCACTTTGTCTTTCTCTTTCATTTTTGCACTTTTCATCTCTCCAATATGTTAAGTGCTTACCTCTCTTGCTCTCAAAATCTATTAATTTTGCCCTAAGTCAAAAATGCCGTCATCAATTCTACCAAAAAGCACCTGAATAGGTTGGACTCTATTTGCTCCCAAACAATTTCAACAGGAAATTGTCTATTAAGAAAAAGGAATTGGTCTTTAAACATTTTAGCAAATAGAGCTTCTTACAGAGTTATAAAAAAATGACCCACAGACATGATCAAGCAGTTGCCCCAGGGAAAAACCCTCTACAGTTGAGGTGCAAATGAAATGAAGAAAAAAAAAATCTATAAGTATTAAAAGTTAGGAATAAACCTAACAATGGAACATAGATAACGGATAAGTATTTTTTAGACATTACTCTCACGTTCATTGCTCTTCCCAACTTCCACTTTGTGTTGCTCTAAGTAACACTTGACCTTTTATGTTTTGACTTTGACCATTCTCTCATTAAATAGATTACTCAATTTGTTTCTCTTGATTTCACTATGCTCTCTGAGTGTTAAATTCTCCAGGTTCTCTTTCTCAATATCATGTTAATAAACTCTATATAAATAGTATACATATATTAATTTATAAGTACACTACCAGCCATAATTATTAGGCTACCCCAGTGTTTTAAAAAAATTATGAATTTCATACTATTTTTTAAGTATTTATTGCCAAGTGAATAATTGTAAATGAAAATAGAATGTTTCTTTTGTTAATACTGCACAATAACATTTTCATCAAATGAATTGATGAATATTTAATAATTAATTATATTGCAGTTTCATCAATGAAAGAAGGAAGAAAATTTAGGGTGATCCGGACTAGTTTATCTTTGCTTCCTCGCCTTATAAAATTTTGCAAAGTAAAAATAACAAAAGAACCAGTCTATTTTCACTTGGCAATAAATACTACAAAATCGTATGAAATACATCAATTCTTTTAAAAACACTGGGGTGGCCTAATAATTATGGCCGGTAGTGTAGATCAAGCGTTGTCTCACTCTGTCCCTCTTGCTTTCGATCTGTCATGTGTGTAACGAAATATATGGCAAATCTACAGGGTGCGATGGGTAAATTGTCGCTATTTGCCTTGTAAAATTTTGGCACAGTAATAATAACAAAAGAACCATTCTATTTTCATTTAGAATTATCCACTTGGCAAAAAATACTAAAAATAGTATGAAATACATCATTTCTTTTAGAAAACTGGTATGGTCTAATAATTATGGCCGGTAGTGTAGGTATATTAAACTATAGCAAGTGTGGGTGATAAATTTATTCAATCACTAATATTGTGTCTCATAATCTCATGTGAATACTTGTTTACTAAGGCTATAAAATATGATTATGTATTTTGTTCATTCATTCACTCTGTTAAGTGCCTTAGACACTTGGACACTCATCTCATTTTTTGCTATCTATTAATCGCCACAGACAATTGTTTCTATCCCCCATTAGCATGGATCAGTCTAGTCGACCTAAAAGTAAAACACTGTGCCTCCTTGGGTTAACTCTCACAACAGACCTCAAGTAGAATGACTATATAGAGTTTATAGCTAAATCCGCTGCTAAGAAGGTTGGTTCTCTGTTCACGGCCAGGAAATTTTTCCCATCTGAAACAATCCTGTACATATACAAATCTACCATCCACCCATGCATTGAATGCTACTGCCATATCTGGTCAGGTGCTCCTGCTATTCACCTAGGTGCTCTTGACAAAATCCAGTATAGACTCTGTAATGTGACTGATCCCGACTTGGCAGCTCGGATACAGTCACTTTCTCACTGGTGCAATGTGACTTCCCTGTGTCTCTTCTACAAATACTTTCATGGCTTCTGCTCAGATGAACTTAGCTCACTGGTATACCCCATATATGAATTTGCTCGAGCCACAAGATTAGCAACTAGGTCCCACCCTTTTACTGTGAAACCAATAAAATGTAAATGCAAATTCTATTCCAGCAGTTTCTTCTCTTGCACTTCCTGCCTGTGGAATTCCCTTCCGTTTACTTGCTTCCCTGACAGCTGCAATATTCAAGAATTCAAATGTAAAGTCAATAGTCATCTATTATCTCACTAACTTGCATCCTCTCTCTCTCTCTCTCTCTCTCTCTCTCTGTCATGCTCCTTTCTTTGTCCACTCCACTCTCATCAGTATTCTTACTCTTCTTTTACCCTGTTCCTGACAACCCCTGTAACCTGTCACTCTTTCTCATAACTTACCTCCTATGTAACCCCCTGCTCAACAGTGGCAGTAAAATGCCTTGCTTGGGTGACATGATTATAAAAAAAAGTTAATGACTGACTAGGTAGGTTTTCTTGCAGTAGGTTTCTTTCTGGTTGCCAACAAAAGCTATAAAACCCAGTCTCTTTTACTTTTTAGCCCATAGCTTGGAGGAGAAGAGATGGATTCATAATTTTTCAAAGGATATTTGCACATAAGTGAATGTAATGAATCTGACTGGAATTTCAACTTGACTCCTTGATGTTTCGTATCCACAACAACACACTGCACGTTAACATCAAGTCGTTACAATTATAAAAATATTATTATTGTCTTTTACTTCCTTTATGTGGTAAGTCATGGCTCTTCACAACTTCCTGTCTTGTGTTTTTCTAAGTAATCTTTTACCGTGAAACAGATAAAATGTAACCGCAATTTCTACTCTAACAGCTTCTTTTCTCACACTTCCCACTTCCCACCCGTGGAATTCTCTTCTGTATACTTGCTTCCCCAACAGCTACAATCTCCAGGAGTTTAAATGTAAGGTCAATAGACATCTCCTATCTCACTAACTCGCAGTCATTCTCTCAAACACTCTTCTCATGCTCGGTATCCTCATCCGTCTATCACCCTCCTTCTGACCTTTCCTATAACTAACCACTCTTTCTCATCACTTTCCCCATGTAACCCCCTGTGCAATAGTGGCAGTGGAATGCCTTGCTTGGGGTGAAATGATTAAAAAAAAAAAAACTTCTAACCCTTTACCATCTCTCTGTTACCTTGTTCTGCTATCTGTTCATACAAACTTGTTAAATGCATTAATCTCTGTTTGCCTATGTTCATAGGAGTATTAAATTTGCTAGGGCTTCTTTCTTCATAATCAGACTAATATATAGTAATTATGGAGGATTAATTTATTAATGATAATAGAAAACTGATCCCTCAATTTTTGTCCAGTACAATCTTACATTAATACTAGTTTATGTTTGTCATCAATTACTATTAGGCATATGGCCGAGTTGTTAGAATGTTTGGTTTCTGACTATGAAGCCCAGGTTCAAATCTCACCATTGTCAGGAAGATGTCTTATTGATGTTATCTATCTGGAGGAGGCGATATCAGCATGTGGTACCTTTGGAAAATACCTGAGTGAAATTAGGTAGACTGAAAACTTTGGGTAATGTCAATTACTTAATAGCATAAAGTCACAAGTCATCGTGACTGAGAGTATCAGCCTTCTGGCATTGTCCAGACTGTTGTCCATGCTAGTTTATCTTTCTCAGAAATTAAAACTAAGGTTCCCACAGCATAGTTGCAGTATAAACTAGGGGTAGGCTCTGTGGGTATGGAACAAACACAAATGTGTCTGAGCAGGCGTCTGCAACAGGAATTAGCCAGCTACTCTAGTAGACATGCACCCTTGGATATGAGTGGCTAGCTATGCAAAAAATACACTTACTATTACATTCAGTCAGTCAGTTAAGTGCTATACATAATGCATGCTTGGGTGATCATGTCTCAAAAGAGTCATGACTGACTGGGCAGAAGATTATCCCACAGTAAGTAGCCATTATTTCTGTGGTAGACTGGTTGCCAGCCAAGGCTATAGAACCTAATCTGTTCTGTTATTTAAGTCATAACTGGAGGGAAGAGATGGATTAATACCTTTCCCAAGGGTATTTGCATATAAGTGAATGTAAGGAATTCAACTGGAATTCGAACTTGGCTTTCAGATTTAACCCTCCCCTCCAAACCGATATCCACTGCACCACAGTGCACATACAGCAGTAGAAAAGTGATGAAAGACGATATGCCAGGTCAGGACAATAATATTGCTTAATCTTCTTTGAATTTTATTGAGAGTCTCTAAATATACAGCAGGAGCACCGGATCATATGTTGTAGCAATATTCAAATATCGACAAGATGCCAGGTGAGGATCAATAATATTGCTGATTCTTCTTTGGATTTTATCAAGAATCTCTAAATATATAGCAGGAGAACCAGACCATATGTGGCAGCAATATTCTTAGAATAGACAAATGGTTGACTTGTAAATATATAAGATAGATTCAGTAAAGAAAAATTGTCTAGCAAGACACAGTGAACCAACTTTCTTAGCAGTAGACTCAGCAATTAATTCAATATAATCTTTCCAATTCACAATTCATGCCAGCTAAGAATACAAGCCTAAGAAGGCACAACAAGTCACTCTCCTGGGGGTTAGCATCAGCCATTTTGATGGACGGTAGAATGGGGTCTTTTAGGTGATTGATAGAAGTTTTGTTTTGTAAAGTAAATAGCCATTCTTTACCCTAGTTAGCAGCAGGTTGATTTTAGATCAGCTGTCAATTTGACAGGAGTAAATGGTCTTTCTTACTCTTTCTCCTTCTACTTCTCTCTTACTCTTTCTCTTTACCCCTCTTTCTTACTCCTTCTCTTTTCCCCTCTTTTTCTTCTCACTCTGTCTTACTCTTCTTTTCCCCTCTCTCTTACTCTTTCTCTTTTCCCTTTCTTTCTTACCCTCTACTCTTTCTCTTCTCTCTCTCTCTCTTACTCTATTTTCTCTCTTTGCACTCTCTTTTCCTTTCCCCTTCTCATCTTAACTCTTTCTTCCTCTTTCATCTATCTTCTCTTACTCCTTTTCCCTTCTCTTATTCTTTCTCCGCTCTCTTGACATTACTCTTTCGTCTCTCTCTCACACCCTTACTCTTCCCCTTCTCTCTTAATCTTTCCTTTTCAGTTTTGTTCTTGATGTTTCTGACACTCTCTCTGTTTTGCACTTCAACTCACTCCCCATCAGGAAGGTAACTGGTATCATAATAATCTGTTGTCCTCATCTTTACCATTATATTCACAGTGTTTTGATGACAACAGTCGAAACAACGGAAATAATGTAAATATCTCATCTCAGAAATACAAACAAATAATGATCCTGTTTATTGCCTCTGAATTTTGTGTTTATATGATAGTAAAATCTCTTTCATTAATTCTCTGCATTTAGTGGCACTTGGGCCTGATATATAGTAACCATGGGGGAACAATATCTTTATTTGATTTTTTTCTTCTGTTTAATTTCAAATAATAATTGTAGCAAATATATTGAAAATTTTTATTTTAGGTCCTGATTACTGTCACTAAATTAGAATTGTATTTTTTTCTTCTAATATCGCCCAGTTCACACTCCACCCACGTCTCTGTTGAACAGGTGTAGAGGCTCATCCCTTGTTCCCTGTTTAGGATGTGGTTTCCGGCTTTCTCTTTTCCAATCTTTTCACTTTCTTTTTTGCTTCTTTTTTTTTTTTTCAATTGGAGTAGATAGACTAAACTATCGCCAGGTTCACACTCCACCCACGTCTATTGAACAGGTGTAGAGGCTCATCCCTTGTTCCCTGTTTAGGTTGTGGTTTCCGGCTTTCTCTTTTCCAATTTATTCACTCTTATGTAGACCCCTGCACACCAGTGGCCTCACCGCCTTGCTTGGGGTGATGTGATTAAAAAAAAAAATAGTTAAACCATTCATATATCATAGGTTTGTATGTTAATTTATAAATGCAGAGTGTCAACAAATTATTAACCATATTGTAAATATGTGGAGATGAACAAGTCCATTAAAGTGTGAATGTTTTGTTTGTGATTGTTAAAGAGACAAGTTATTCCAATAATTTCTTTTCAGTGAAATCATTCCTTGACTTTCTCTTGTGTTTTATAAAATTTGTTGCTTAAAAGAAGACTCTCTTAAGATATTTGAATAATGAAAAGGCGACTGGCACAATTTGAGATCTTGGCGATATTTCCAATAATTCCAAGTTAATCTATTTTATAAGAAGTCGAATCTGTAGAATAATGTCCGTTGATTAATCGGTTATAAATATTTCATATTCAGACTGAATGAGATAAATACGGTATTTATTTCACAAATTATTATACAAATGATTTATAAGCACAATGAAATCATAAGATCACTCTACCTCTCTTGCTCACACATTCTTTCTTATTCACTTTCTCTTTTTCAATTCTCACTCTCTCACTTACTCTTTTTTGTCTTCTCTCATGCTCTTTGTCTTCTCCCTCTCACTCTCTGTCTTCCACTCACTCTCTTTGTTGTGTCTTTCTTACTCTCTTTGTCTTATCTTTCTTATTCTCTTTGTCTTCTCTCTCTCTTACTCTATCTGTCTTTACTGTCTCTCTCTTACTTTCTCTGTCTTTTCTCTCACTTCCTTATTCTCTTTGTCTTCTCTTTCTCTCTTCATCTCTTTGTCTTCTCTCTTACTTTCTTTGTCTTTTCTCTCTTGCTTTCTTTTTCCTTGTCTTCTGTTTTTATTTCCTTCGTTCTCTTAATCTTTATTTTTCCCTCATTCTCTTATTTTTTTCTCTTTCCACTTCTCTCTTACTCTTTCTCTTTCCAATTCTCTCTTACTCTTTCTCTTTACCTCTCTCTCTTACTCTTTCACGTTTCCCCTCTTTTTCTTCCCACTCTGTCTTACTCTTCTTTTCCCCTCTCTCTTACTCTTTCTCTTTTCTCTTTCTATTACTACTTCTTACTCTTTCTCTTCCCTCTCTCTCTCTTTCTCCTTCTCATCTTAACTCTTTCTTCCTCTTTCATCTATCTTCTCTTACTCCTTTTCCTTTTTCTCTTTTTTTTTTTCTTAATCATTTCACCCCAAGCAAGGCATTCCACTGCCACTATTACGCAGGGGGGTTACATAGGGGAAGGTGAAGAGAAAGAGAGGTTAGATATAGGAAATGTCAGGAGGGTGATAGATGGATAAGGATACCGAGGCTGAGGGTTGGGCAGATGGGAAGAGTGTTTGAGAGAATGGATGCGAGTTTATGTGTTAGGAGGTGTCTGCTGACCTTACATTTAAACTCTTGGAGATTGTAACTGTCGGGGAAGCAATCATGTGGAAGGGAATTCCACAGTCAGGAAGTACAAGAAAAGAAGCTGTTGGAGTAGAAATTGCGTTTACTTCTTATCGGTTTCACTGTAAGAGGGTGAGACCTAGTTGCTAATCTAGTATCTCGTGCAAATTTGTACCTAGGGGGCACCAGTGATCTAAGTTCATTGGAGCAGAAGCTGTGAAAGTATTTATAGAAGAGGCACAGGGAGGCCACGTCACGCCGATGAGAGAGTGACTGCAGCCAGTCTGCCAAGTTGGTATCGATCACATTACAAACTCTCCATTGTATTTTGTCAAGAATCCCAAGGAGAATAGCAGGGGCACCCGACCAGATGTGGCAGCAGTATTCAATACACGGGCAGATGGTAGATTTATATATATGCAGGATAGATTTAGACGGAAAAAAACTTCCAGGCCCTGCACAGAGAACTGACTTTTATAGCAGCGGATTTAGCAATGGATTCGATATAGTCATTCCACTTGAGGTCCGCTCTTATTCTTTCTCCGCTCTCTTGCCATTACACTTCCATCTCTCTCTCTCTCACCCTTACTCTTCCGCCCTCTCTTTTAATCTTCAGTTTTGTTCTTGATGTTTCTGACACTCTCTCTGCTTTGCCCTTTCACTCTCTCTCCATCTTTCAAGTTCACTTCATCTCTGTTTTTCTTTGTTTTACACTCTCTCTTACATTCTCTTTCTTTTACTCCCACTCTCTTTCTTTCACTCTCAATTATGCTCTTTTACTTTAGCTCTGTTTCTTTATTCTGTTTCTCTCTTTTTTGCTCTTTCTTTCTTTCTTTCTTTCTTTCTCATTCACTCTCTCATTCTCTTTTGCTCTCTTTCTCTTTTGTTCTCTCCCTAGTTCTTTCTCTCTTTCAGTATAGCCCGGTATTGCTTGTGTGTAATGAAAGCTTTAAAACTAATCCATGGCCCTGGAGCTCAGACTCAGCCTAAAGAATATTTGTGTGAAGTTTGGTGAGAATTGGATAAAAATTGTGGATTTGTTACAGAAGCATTGACAACCCTCTCAGCAATGACAAGTGGTATCTTCTGCCTAGTCAGTCTAAAATGGAAAGAGACATGATCGCCCAATTGTGTATCACGTCTTGCACTTAAATGACTGTTATGTTATCCAGTGGTAAAAGGGGTTTGTATGGGGTCAACAACCTTACCTGTAAAAATGGAAAGTTACAGAAGCATTGACAAACATCTTATCAATGACAAGTGGTATCTTCTGCCTAGTCAGTCTAGAATGGAAAGAGACATGATCACCCAATTATGTATCATGTCTTGCACTTAAATAACTGTTACCTCACCCAGTGGATAAAGGGGTTTGTATGGGGTCAACAACCTTACCTGTAAAAATGAAAAGTTACAGAAGCATTGACAACCCTCTCATCAATGACAAGTGGTATCTTCTGCCTAGTCAGTTTAGAATGGAAAGAGACATGATCATCCAATTGTGTATCATGTCTTGCACTTAAATGACTGCAACCTCACCCAGTGGATAAAGGGGTTTGTATGGGGTCAACAACCTTACCTGTAAAAATGAAAAGTTACAGAAGCATTGACAACCCTCTCATCAATGACAAGTGGTATCTTCTGTCTAGTCAGTCATGGATCGAAAGAGACATGATCACACTATTGTTTATCATATATGACACTTAATTGACTGACGGAATTAATCAGTGTAATACTGATTGAACACAAAAATGTTTACTCACTTTTGCTAGCACCAGGACTTTAATAAGAGTCATTTACATAACTAAGATTATTCATATATTCAAATGTCTTTTTGTAGCATTACCATATATGGGTCACTGATGTTATTTTAGGGTAGCCTTTGAGATTGCGACTGCAACGTGAGGTGAATTATCAAACAAAAATTAAACACATTGAATTGGTTGAGTGAAACAGACAGAGAAAATGAGGAACAAAATTGTTATGGCACTCTACCTACATTGGAAGGCACATAGAAGAAGATGAAGTAGAGATGTGTATGTATGCAACTAGGTCCCACCCTTTTACTGTGAAACCAATAAATTGTAAACACAAATTGTACTCCAGCAGCTTCTTTTCTTGCACTTCCCGCCTGTGGAATTCCCTTGCTTCCCCGACAGCTACAATCTCTAAGAATTTAAATGTAAAGTCAATAGTCATCTCCTATCTCACCCTGCATCCACTCTCTCTCTCATGCTCCCTTCTCCATCCACTTCACACTCATCAGTATTCTCATCCTTCTCTTACCAACTTCCTGACACCCCCTATAACCTGTCATTCTTTCTCATAACTTTCTTCCTATGTAACCCCCTGCAAAACAGTGGCAATAAAATGCCTTGCTTTAGGCGATATGATTATAAGAAAAAAAGATGTCTTCTCCTGTCTCATTGACTTGTATCCTCTCTCTCATGCTCTTTTCTTCATCCACTCTACTCTCATCAGTATTCTCATCCTTCTCTTACTCACTTCCTGACACCCCTTATAACCTGTCACTCTTTCTCATAACTTTCCTACTATGTAACCCCCTGCAAAACAGTGGCAGTAAAATGCCTTGCTTGGGGCGATATAATTATAAAAAAAAAAAATTCTATACTATGATAATGTGGATATAAAGTGCGGGATCAATTCTACATAACAATCAATATATAAACTGATCCCTCACTATATGGCCACAATCATCCTTCTCTTACCCACTTCTTAACACCTTTTATAACCTGTCACTTTTTCTCATAACTTTCCTCTTATGTAACCCCCTGCAAAACAGTGGCAGTAAAATGCCTTCCTTGGGGCGATATGATTATAAAAAAAGATGCTGAGGATACTGTGAACCAAACATTTGAGCAACAGCAAGGTTTTGGGGAGAATCCCTGTCATCATTTTTGCTTGATGCAAATATTTTTTTTTTTTTTTTTTTTTATAAGCGTTTCACCCCGAGCAAGGCATGTCACTGCCACTACTGTGCAGGGGGCTACGTAGAGTGGAGAAAGGCTGATTAAATATAGGAAATAACAGAGGGTGGGTGATAGGCGGGTGAGGATACCGAGAATGAGGGTTGGGTAGATGAGAGTGTTGTGAGAATAGTTGGGAGTTAGTGTGATAGGAGGTGTCTATTGACCCTACATTTAAACACCTGGAGATTGTAACTGTCGGGAAAGCAGACTTGTGGAAGGGAGTTCCACAGGCGGGAAGCGCGAGAAAAGAAGCTGTTGGAGTAGAATATATATTTTTATATTTTGTTCATAAGTTATCTTTATCAGCTCTAAGTGGGAAATCAAAGATCTGTGTTCAAATTCCAGTTGAATTTGTTTCATTCATTTATGCATAAATAGCCTTGGGAAAGGTATTGATCTATTTCTTCTTTCTCCAGGTATGGGTTAAATGCCAGGATAGATTGAGTTCTTTAGCCTTGCTTGGTAACCAGTATCCCCCACTGGTCATTATTACATATGTAATCCTCACTTCTTCAGCAGTGATAAAGATTTTCTTGCTAAAGAAGTGAGCTTTTCTCAATGAAATGACCATATTACTTTTAACAATTATGAATTAATGTGTGTTGTGCTAAATTCATTGCATCCACTTACACGCAAATACCCTTGGGAAAGGTATTAATCCATCTCTTCCTTCCAGTTATGGGTTAAATAACAGGACGGATTGGGTTCTATAGCCTTGGTCAGCAACCAGTCTACCGCAGAAAGCAATGGCAACCTACTGCGGGGTAACCTTCTGCCCAGTCAGTCATGTCTTTTCCGAGACATGATCGCCCAAGCGTGTATCACGTATGGCACTTAACTGACTGACTGAATATAATAATTGAAAAAATGATTAAGGCTTCTACTGGTCATAAAGTGGGGGATCGGTTTTCTATTGTTATGAAGTAATAAACTGATCCCCCACTAATTACTACTTAATAATATAATACATCTCTTTTTTCTCTAGCCATGAGTCAAATAACAGGACAGACTGGGTTCTATAGCCTTGGTCGGCAACCAGTCTACTGCAGAAAGCAATGGCAACCTACTGTAGGATAATCTTCTGCCCAGTCAGTCATGTCTCTTCCGAGACATGATCGCCCAAGTGTGTATCATGTATGGCACATAACTGACTGACATTTTTAATTCTTAATTCTAAATTTTTCTTTTTCTTTTTCTTTTCTGTTATTTTATTTCATCTTATTTTACTTTTTATTTAAAATTTTAATTTAACCTACATTTTTATGTTCATTTTAATATTTAAATTTTTTACACTCATGATTTACACCCCTTTGATTTCTTCTTGCATTTTATTATTATTTTTTATTTAATTTTAATTTTAATTCCAAATTTTAAATTTGAATTTGAAATTTTTATCCACCTGTATCTGTAGAATATTTATATTTTTAATCTTGTTAAAAAAGCAGTAACTTAACTTTATAAAGTATTGGCAAACTGACGCAGGAAATTCTGCCTCGTCAGTCATATCTTGAAAGAGAAATTATCGCCCAAGTGTGTTTCATGTACGGCAATTAACTATTTGACTTATACCGACTTTTGCCCCCATTTATGTATATTATTTGAAATGCTTTTTTTGAGTTGGGCAATTTGGAAATGGGTGGGAGATGATGTTCTGACTGATGATGAAAAGGACGCATTGAACAAAAAAGATTGCGAAACACTGCCCTATAGGATTCTCCCCAAAACCTTGTTGTTGCTCACATGTTTGGTCCATGGTATTCATGCACGTTTCTTCTTATTCTTCTATGTGACTTGCACTTTCAGAACGTAGATGATTATGGCCTTCCACATCTCCCTCTCCCTGGTGGCTCTTAGCACGCTTTCTCCTGTAACATCTTGCAACTTCCGTTCTGTCATCCACCTGCTCAGGCCCTTCGAATATGCCTACTGCTGCTTTCCTCTGTCTTTTTTCTCTCTATCTGGCCTGTTAGTATCAGGTTCTCTAAGCCCTCTTTCCTCATTGCATGTCCCAGGAACTTCAGTTGTCTCTTCCTGGTGCTCAATATTAATTTTCTTTTCATTTCCATTCTTTCCAACACCTCATCATTGCTCACATGCTCAGTTTATGATATTCACAGCATCCTTCTCTAGAACCACATTTCAGCTGCTTCAAGTTTTCCTCCATCTTTGATGATATTGTCCAACATTTACTGTCATATTGAAAAACTGACATTACATAGCAATCTAGTACTCTCTTCTTTGTTTCATACTTTACTCAGCTTCTGGAACGTGTCCTTCACCATGCCAATTTGCCTTTGGATCTCTGTGTTGCACTTTCCATGAAGGTTTACAAATTACATAGAAACAGGAAGCATTGGTGGACTTTAAACTTGAATAAATGTACAGTAATTTGTTTTAATTGATAACTAATTATTGAATAAATAAACTGAAGCCTACATCAGTAAACAAAAGTTCATTAGAATACTTGGGTATTGTAATTTAATAAACACAATTCTGTAAATATACAAGAGAAACTAAAATATTTTACCCTCCCTTGCTGAAAACCAAAACCCGCAATGTCAAGAATAAAAAAATATTCTTTGAATTTCTGGGATGAGGAGTTTTCATTATTTACACTAATCACACAAAAACTGTTATTCTTTTCTTTTTGTTCTGTCATAACATTTCGGCCATAATGCCCTCTGTTTATCATCAGGTGTTTATCAATCTGTATAACCTACAGGGAATTCCAAACTGAGCCTTTTATTTAATCTATGAGAGGGGTTCAGTTCAAAATTCTCTGTAGGTTATAGAATCCAGAGCTAAATCTGCTGCTAAGAAAGTCAGTTCTCTAGGTAGGGCCCGGAAGCTTTTCTCGTCCAAAACAATCCTGCACATATACAAATCTACCATCCACCCGTGCATTGAATATTGCTACCATATCTGGTTAGTTGCTCCTGCTATCCACCTAGGGGTCCTTGACAAAATCCAACGAAGTATTTGTAATGTGATCGATCCCGACTTGGCAGCTAGGATACATTGCTTACTCAATGACGCAGTGTGGCTTCCCTGTGTCTCTTCTAACAAATACTTTCATGGCTTCTTCTCTGATGAACTTAGCTCACTGGCAACCCCTATATAAGAATTTCATCGAGCCACAAGATTACCAACTAGGTCCCACCCTTTTACTGTGAAACCGATAAATTATAAGCACAAATTCTACTCCAGCAGCTTCTTTTCTTGCACTTCCCGCCTGTGGAATTCCCTTCCGCATACTTGCTTTCCCGACAGCTACAATCTTCAAGAATTCAAATGTAAAGTCAATAGTCATCTCCTGTCTCACTAACCTGCATCCACTCTCTCATGCTTTTTTCTCCATCCACCCCACTCTCATAAATATTCTCTTCCTAACACCCACTGTAACCTGTCACTCTTTCTCATAACATTCCTCCTATGTAACCCCATGCACAACAGTGGCAGTAAAATTCTTTTGCTTGGGGCCACACAATTATAAAAAAAAGAAAAGAAAGGTTACTTGAATCAATGAAGGATGCAGGGCACAAGAGTTGAAACATTGGAACAGTAACAACAAAAATGAAGAATTTACGAAATAGATAAATAAGTCAACATTTGAACTGACATTATAATCAGGTTTTCCTCTTTTAAATTGATAAAAATTAATATTTTTTGATTCAGACAAATATTGTGATTTAGGTTTAAAAATCGTTAATCTAGAAAAATTATTCCTCTAATAATTTTTCCCTATTTTTTTACAAATGTTGTAATCTGTGTCATCTCTGGAAATATTATCAATGAAAAGGGTCATTTACTTTTGGTTTTCATTTTATTAACAGTGACACCTTAGATCCTAAGTCCTAGAAAGCAGTAGTAGGAATGACATCACTAGTGCATGTCACATGTAGGCTCAGCATCCCTCTACAGGTGATAATAACCACTCACTAACCTGGGTTTGGAAAGCATACTGATGTTTCAGAATTCTTGAGACACTTTGTTGAATTTGCACTGTTTTGGACTTATATTCAAAACCCAGATAAAGGCAATCAATCAGTCAGAATGCATTGCCCATTACTGACCATTCTGGCCCTGGCTTTCACATTCTGTAACACAACCGGACAAATTAATTAAAGCATTCAATTTTCTTTATAAAAAGATGTGGGTAAGACCTTGGGACACCACTGAGAAGAAAACTAGTCTTCTTATAAAAAATAGGGAAAATTTCTTTTGTGAATAATTTTTATTAATTAGAATTCATTAGACGATCCCCAAGCGACAACATCTAGAATAATAACAAGACATTTTCAGTTTGAATTTCTGGTATGAGGAGATATTTACATTATTTACATATGGACAATTGTCATCATCTTTGTTGTTGTTATCACAATGTTTTAACTACTGTGCCTTCAACAAATGTATACCAATTTGGTAAACATACAGGGAATTATGAATTGAACCTTTATAAATTAAATAAGGGGTTTAGTTCCGAATTCTCTGTAAGTTACCCAGATTAATACACACCTAATGAAGGCCAGAGGGCACAACAGCTGAAACATTATTATAACACCAAAGATGTGGGCAATGAATCTGCATGTAAATAAAAAATATTGATTATCACTTTAGAAGTGGGGGTCCTGTTCATAATATAAATACAGTGTCAGTTTGATCCCTGTCTTTTCATAGTGTTGTATTTACCTTGTTTTTATTTTCAAATTTCATATTTAAAACTGTTTAAATAATTGTGAAATAACTGTTTAAATAATTGTGAAATAATCTCATTATACACAATGTTTGTTGTGGCAACTGGGTCCCACCCATTCACAGTCAGGTTAGCCAAATGCAGACGACAATTCTACTCCTGCAGCTTCCTCTCTCGCACTTCCCGCCTGTGGAACTCGCTCCCGTATTCTTGCTTTCTTGACGGCTACAACCTCCAGAAATTTAAATGCAAAGTCAATACTCATCTACTAACCACTGGACTCTAGCTCTCTCCCCACCCCTGTATAACCTTCTTTTTCTCTCCACCTATGTATCTGTCATCGCACCTGCTTTCTCAGCTTTCTATTGTTCCTTTGTAACTAGTTTCTACTCCTCACTCTTTTCTAATTAATCTTTTTACATTGATGTAGCCCCCTGCACATCAGTGGCATTTCCACCTTGTTCGGGGTGAAATGATTAAAAGAAAAAAAAAACATAAGGTCTTTCAGCAGCCACCCTCTTGATACAGGGCAGGATTACCCCCTTAAGGCACTCGATGTAGGCTAACATGTTGAGTCTGAGGACATGTGGGAAGATGAATGGAGGCATAACATTGCCATTACTAGTGATCACTCCAAACAACTTTGTAATCACTATTATTTATTCAATTCTTTCCAAATAATCCGTACATTCCTCAGATTGACACTCAAACACTCTGAAATGGAGCTTCTAGTGTGAATGCCAAGCAGACAGCATGCTATTTCCAAATTCCTGGAATTATTGTGTCATGTTACTCTTTTTCTCACAGATGGTGCCCACTGACCCTACTATACTGTGCAGTTTACAAAATAAAAATAACACACATATAAAATTTAAAATGGCAACAATCATCACACCATATACTTTCTTTTGTTCTGTGCATTCTATCCGTCATGGCTGACACCTGTCATGCCATACACTTTATAGTGGGCCATTGTCATTCCTTTTGTATTCTATTGGTGAGGTCAAGTTGAAAATTGAGGACTACTTCCATATATTAGCAGGAGCTATTCTTGATAGAGTACAAAAGCATCTCTGTGTCCTTGTGGACGATGAATTATTTTTGACCCTACAACTTCTTTCTGACAGAAGAAACATCATAAGCATCACTCTGTTCCATTGATATTTCTATGATAAATGTTCTGATGAACTACATTCCACCAATTTTTACCATCATTGCTGAGAACCCACCAT
The DNA here is from genome assembly GCA_037127315.1 of Ascarosepion bandense. Taxonomy (NCBI): domain Eukaryota; kingdom Metazoa; phylum Mollusca; class Cephalopoda; order Sepiida; family Sepiidae; genus Ascarosepion; species Ascarosepion bandense. Next base: position 96,494 of record JBBBDQ010001075.1, on the reverse strand, counting down.
AAAACGCACACTGTAGTCCACCACACTCATTTTCTTTGTATCCCATTAGTGAGACGTAAGTTTCACTAGAGTGACTGGTTCTTCTTACAAACTGCTACTGTATGGAAATTACTCTCAAGAGGATTCTTCCCCAACCCATAACCATGACAACATTAACCACTTCAAGTCTAGGATTAGCTGTAATATTATATCAGCATAAACTGTACCTCTTACACTGTGGGTCCTGGGTATGAGCGTAAACTGACTGCATCTGGCAGCAAGGCCTTGGATTGGGAGGTTGTGAGAAGCGTGGAACTGCCTCTTAATTGCTGCTGTTTCCAGGTTTGCCCTGACCTGGAGTGGTAGCACCTATTAGGGTCCCAGCTATGGGCAAATAGTCTACCCCCAAACTCGGGTTAAAACACTACGAAGGTATAAAAATAGATATTTTTGAAGGAAAAATATTACCAACAATAAAGTTCTGAATAAAAAAAAAAATTATTACCATAATACATTTTTGAATACAAAACTAGAAGACATCTTCAGTTTCTAAAATAAAAATAAAAAAAATTCATCAAAATCTGATTAAATCAATCTTTTCAATATCACTGAACATTAGAAAAATACCTTAAAATACTACCTTTTTGGCATTAAATAACCCACAGAGGCTGATATGCTGTTAAACAAAAACATCAAACATCAAACATCAAACAAAAACATCAAACATCAAACATCAAACAAAAACATCAAACATCAAACAAAAACATCAAACATCAAACAAAAACATCAAATATCAAACAAAAACATCAAACATCAAACAAAAACATCAAACATCAAACAAAAACATCAAACATCAAACAAAAACATCAAACATCAAACATCAAACAAAAACATCAAACATCAAACATCTTACACTGTAACCCTTTACCTTGAGTGGCTCTTGAGCATTGTACAGGTTGAACAATATTAAAAAAAACAATTAGAGTTGTAATTTCAACATTTTTAAGTAAAAACAAAGGAAAGAAAATTCTTTAAGAAATCAGGGATCAAATTGATACTGTATTTGTATTATGAACAAGACCCCCACTTCTAGAATGATTAAAATCAATATTCTAAGATTCTGACAAATGTTATTGCTAGAGGAAAGTCTAATGAATGGTAATCAATAACAATTAGTCGCCAAAAAGTTTTTTCTCTATTTTTTTAATTGTGGATGATTTTCCATCAGAGCTAACCTTATTTATCTTGTCGTCTTAGTTTCACCACAGCAAGCTACCATTAAGTATATTTCTACAGTATTTTATATTGTTGCAGAATTGAAAAAAAATATTGTTTTAAGATACCTAACATTATTTGTCCCACAAACAATATTTGGCAGATTCATATGAGTCTGGATAAGAAAAAAGCCGCAAGTAATGGGATTAAAAAAACAACAATTATTTATATTATTTACATTGTTCAAACTGTTGTACTCATCTTTATTGCCATAATCATATTTGAGCTGTTGTACACTCCGTCCTTCTTCAGGTAAATGGAATTTTGAACTGAAACCTTTATATTGATCATGGAGGTAGATTGTTCTCATTCCATGAGTCATGCTACTTACAGATGTTTTAGTTATCTCCCTTTGCTCTAACCAACTTGAGGACGTCAGTATATGAGTTTTTGAGACTTATAAAAGTAATGTTTCAGTAACCTTTTTTTTTACAGTATTTACATTATTCGGGTTATTGCCCTCATCTTTGTTGCCTTTTGTACAACGTTTCGGCTGTTGTATGTTCCACCCTTCTTCAGGTGCTAAGAATTTTGAACAGAACTTTTTATTACAATCACTGGGGTATATCATCTCCATCTCTTTTGCATAGAGCCTATTTTTGGTAGTCATGAGTTATCTCCCTCTAACCCTCTAAGTTACTTGTTCACTTCTGCTGTAGCATCATGGACACATGGCCCAGTGGATGTATATGTTGGTTAGTTCCAGTGACTTGACCTAAACAGTTGTGAGTTCAGTACCAGTGGATGGTAGATTTATGTGCAGAATTGTTTCAAATGGGAAAAACTTCTTGGCCCTACACAGTGAACCGACTTTTTTAGCAGGAGATTTAGCTATGGATTCTATATAGTCATTCCACTTGAGGTCTGTTGTGAGAGTTAAGCCGAGGAGGTGCAGTGTTTTGCTTTCAGGGAGACTAGCCCGATCCATGCTAATGAGGAGTAGGAGTGATTGTCTGTGATGGTTAATAGGTAGCAGCTTTGTTTTGGAAGCATTAAAATTTTATAGCATAACCACCTCACTAATGCAATTCATAAACTCAGCTATTGAGAAAGGCCTTAATTCAATTCTTTTTTGCATTTCTGCTATTGTGTATCTGTTTTGTTGTTTGAAGAAACAATTGTCGCATGCACAATATGTAAGTTCCCGGGCATAATGGTAAACTGCATCTGGCACAAGGCCTCTGATTGGGAGGTTGTGAGGAGCATGGAACCACTTCTTAATTGCTGAACCAGAGTGGTAGCACCTGTTAGAGTCCCAGCTATGGGCAAATAGTTACCCCCCACCCCTCCAAATTGGGGTCAAAATACTATGAAAGTATAAAAATACACTTTTACAGAAATATTTACATAAAAATAGACTTTTATAGAAGAATATACATTTTTGAAGGAAAAATATTACCAACAATACATTTTTGAAGAAAAAATTATTGCCATAACACATTTTTGAAGGAAAAAAAAATAGTCTCAGCAAAAGATTTTTGAATACAAAACTAGAAGACATTTTCAGTTTTCTAAAATAAAAAAGAATAAAATCAAAAAATTATCATTAAAATCTGACTAAATCAACCTTCTCACTATAACTGAACATTAAAAAAACACCTTAAAACCCCACTTTTTTGGCATTAAATAACCCACAGAGGTGTTGATATGCCATTAAACAAAACTCAACCAGATCAACCCACACAAGCGTCACCAATGAAAAATAAAAATATGAAATTGTTTTTATATATATATATATATATATATATATATATATATATATATATATATATACATGTTCCTTATTGTTTATCCAGATCCAGTGTAAAAGCATTACATGTAAAGCACAGGAAATAGCTAATATTACTATTAATCTTCACCAGAGATTGAACTCTGAAGTTTTAGAAACAAACTTTGTTATTAGAAGGAAAACATTGTCAATTACATTCTATAGCATGTTGGACTTATTTTGTATTTTTTAATGAACTTATTTTTTTTAAAGCAACTTGTCATGTCATATTTGTCTGAGTATATTTTTAAATCAATTTAAAAAAAAAATAGACTAATGGACTCTCCAATTCTGTACTTTTTTTTTTTCTAAAAAAGAAAAACTCAAATGAAAAAGGCAATAAACGGACATATGATGAATGATATGATCTGTCAAAGTAATTATTTGATTCAGGAAAACCAATAGCATGCTTTATTTGTCATGACAGAAGCTTACTAAACACTACACTCACATATCAGGCAATCTTCACATGAAAATATTCAGACTAAAATTCCTTGCCTCTTCATCACTCTGTCCTTGATTGGAAACTTTTTTTTTGACTGACTATTTGACATTTTGGTTTATTTGTCTGAATTTTGGGGATGAGGAACTATCGTTATTTGCATTTTTTACTTTTTGACTAATATCCTTATCTTTGTTGTTGCTATCACATTACAGTTATTGGTTCTTCTTAGGTATGACAGCAAACTACATCCAGCAGCAATGCCTCTTATCAGACGATTTGGGGAAGAGTCGAACCACTTCCCAATGTCAATCAATCAGTTAAGTGCCATACGTGATACATGCTTTTGGCGATCAGACATGACTGACTGGGTAGAAGATTATCCAGCAGTAGGTTGCCATTGCTTTCTATGGTAGACTGATTGCCAGCCAAGGCTAAAGAACCCAATCTGTCCTGTTATCTAATCCATAACTGAAGGGAAGAGATGGATTAATACCTTTCCCAAGGATATTTGTGTATAAGTGAATGCAATGAATTCAAGTGGAATTTGAACTTGGCTCCCTGATTTCTCATTCTGAGCCAATAGCCACTGCACCACAATGCACATCCTCTTCTCAATGTAAATAGTATAAATAACAAAAATTAGAAGTTGGGGTCCTGTTCATAATATAAATTCAAGAAGATAGATGATGGCAATTGATGTTGCATTTAAATTTTTGGAGATTGTAGCTGTCAGGGAAGTAAGAAAACAGAAAGGGGTTTAAGAAATGTATAAGAAAAATTAAAGAAATTCTAAGAGGATAAAATGAAAGATATTTAATTGCTGAAGTTGGAAGATTATTTTTAGAAATTCAAGATACTTTTGTATGATTTTTGTAGATATATCTGTTAAAATGAGATGTCAGTTTGAGTTTGAGTTTTGTGTAACCTCATATCAACCTCTAATGCTAAAAGGTGGAGTTTTAAGGGTTTTTTTTAAATGTTCAGTTATAGTGCGAAGGTTGATTTATTCAGATTTTGATGAAATTTGTTTAACAGCATATCAACCACTAGGGGTTATTTGTGGCCAAAAGGTGGAGTTTTAAGGTATTTTTTTTAATGTTCAGTTATAGTGAAAAGGTTGATTTAGTCAAATTTTGATGAAATTTGTTTAATGGTATATCAACCTCTGTGGGTTATTTAATGCCAAAAGGTGGAGTTTTAAGGGTTTTTTTTAATGTTCAGTTATAGTGAGAAGGTTGATTTAGTCAGATTTTGATTAAATATTTATTTATTTATTTATTTTCTAATTTTTTATCTTCAGTCCAGTTAGTCATGTCTCGAAAGAGACATGATCGTCCAAGTGTGTATCATGCAAGGCATTTAAATGACTGATAAGCAAAACAAAAGGAATAACAACAGGATAAAACAAAAGTAGCTATGTTGGAAGATTATTGTCAGAATTTGAAGAAAAATAAAAAAAGTACAAAATATTGTTTAAGAAGCACCAAAATCTATAGAAATGGAAAGATGGAATTTCCATGACTTTCAGAAGAATGGATGCAATCCTTAAAAGAATTATCCCTTAAAGAAAAAATAAAAAGAGGACAAATCTTGCAAGCCAAGATAAATATGGGGAAAATTCTGTACAAAAATATTAATCTATGGCAACCCTTCAAAGTGTAATAAAGTCATGTTTGTTTTTTTTTTCTTTCATTTCACCCCAAGCAAGGTGGGACCACCAGCAGTGCACAGAGAGTTACGGTGAGAGAAAAGATTGCATACAGGGGGTATTCAAGAAAGGATAAAAGATGAACAGTTTTCAAGAAGGTAGATGATGGTAATTGACATTGCATTTGAATTTTGGGAGATTGTAGCTATCTGGGAAGCAACAAAACTGAAGGGAGTATAAGAAATGTATAAAAAAACAAGGAATCATAACAGAATAAAATGAAAGACATTTAATTGCTGAAGTAGCTATGTTGGGAGATTATTGCCAGAATTTGAAGAAAAATAATAAAAGGAACAAAATATTGTTTAAAAAGCACCAAAATCTATAGAAATGGAGAGCTGGAATTTCCATGACTTTTAGAACAATTACTTTTATACTATTCATGGAGGTTTCTTTTTTAAGCATTTATGTCAAGTAGTGTTGAATCGGATGTGCTTTGTGGTGCATTGGATATCAGCTCAGAACGAGAAATCGGGGAGCTGAGTTTGAATTCCAGATGAATTCATTGCTATCACTTATGCACAAATACCCTTGGGAAAGGTATTAATCTGTCTCTTCCTTCCAGTTATGGGTTAAATAACAGGACGGATTGGGTTCTATAGCCTTGGTCGGCAACCAGTCTACTGCAGAAAGCAATGACAACCTACTGCGGGATAATCTTCTGCCCAGTCACTCATGTCTCTTTCGAGACATGATCGCCCAAGCGTGTATCACGTATGGCACTTAACTGACTGAGTGTTGAATCTATGACAGCCCTACAAATTGTAATAATTCTGTGTGTTTTTAATCATTTCACCCTGAACAAGGCAGGACCACCACTAGTGCACAGGGGGGGGGGTTACAGTGAGAGAAAAGACTTGGTGTTGGAGAATGTATAAAAGATAAACAAGATACAAGAAGATAGAAAATGGTAACTGACATTGCATTTAAATTTTTTAGATTGTAGCTATCAGGGAAGCAAGTAAACAGAGGGGAGTTCTACAAGAAGGAAGTGCTAGAAAAGAAACTGTTGGAGTAGAAGTGGTGGTTACATTTAACTATTTCAATACTAAAAGGTTGGACCTACATGCCAATCTAGTAGCAAGCTTAAATTCACACAGTCAAGGCACCTGAGAAAGAAGCTTGTCAGAGCAGCTGCCATTAAAATATTTATAGAAAAGACAGAGGGAAGCCACATCATGTGTGTGAGAAAATGGTTATTTATCCTCCTTCCAACTGAGGCAGAATGCAGCACAAGGCTTTTTTATAGTGAGAATTCTGAGCCATCAAGCCTAGTCAAAATTTCCCTGAACCCTCTGCACAAGACAGGGTCAGGTACCTTCTTATTTTCTCCAGACAGGGCTCTGTCCTTTGGCTGAGCCTAGTCTGGGGTCCTCTCTGCACAGAGGAAGAGAATCAGACAAGTAGCATTCTGGGTAGAACACTGAATGCTTACTGAAGTTAAGATGCCAAGTTAGGATCGATTACATTGCAGATCCTTCTTTAGAATTTGTTAAGAACGTCAAGATGAATAGCAGTTTGTAGGGATCTAAACTGTCTTCGAATATGCAAAGGCCCTGATCGCACTTTCCCATGTTGCAACCTTTCTTTTGGTGAGTTAGTTGATATCTATTTTTGAATCTGTAAAAACTAAGTAATGATCAGGCCATTTCATTAATAGATTGTTTTGCTGGCAATTTTAAATTATTTTCTGTCACAAAACTAACTTGATACATTTTTAAATTAACCTCTCCTTCCTAGCCATCATCTGCCATCTACCATCGACCAACTCATTCTTTTTGCCTGAACTCTAATTTTTTATTCCGTTCTATCTCAAATTTGTCTGCCATTCCACACCCATAATTTGATACTGGGGCAGGGGGCTCACAATCTCACAGCTGCAGGTCAAGAAATCTTGTGTTATATATACATATCTATATATATTCTGGTTTTGCAATGTTTGTCTGTAATTTAGGTTTGTTCCTCATCTTTTTTTTTAACCTTGATTTATATGAGAGGGTGTAAGACATTTTTGCCTTATGTCAAAGAGCAGAAAAATATTGAAAAACTACAATGTTTACTATTTGTGCCCACAAAAAAAAAATGGGAGTATCAAAACAGGAGTTATTCCCTTGACACCTCTATTATTGTATACACTTTTGACACTCTTGTCAATATTTATCCTTTTTAATTAAGTTTTTCTTCAAATTTATTTCTTTATGTTAAGTAAATAATAAATATTGCATTGTACTAGATTCATATGTATTATTATAATCTTGTAAAAAAACATTGCTAATGGAGTCAAAATTGTACAAATAATAGTGGTGTCAAGGGAATAACCTTTTCTTCAAATTTATTTCTTTATGTTAGGTAAATAATAAATATTGCATTTTAATGGGTTCATATATATTTTTATAATCTTTTAAAGAAATATTGCTGATGGAGTCAAAATTGTATAAATAATAGTGGTGTCAAGGGAATAACTTTTCCTTTAAAATTATTTCTTCATAAAAGGTAAATAATAAATATTGCATTGTACTGGCTCATATATATTTTTATAATTTTGTAAAGAAACACTGCTGATGGAGTCAAAATTGTATAAATAATAGCGGTGTCAAGGGAAAAACATTTCCTTTGAAATATATTTATGTCAAGTGAAAAACCTTTCCTTTCAAATTTATTTCTTTATAGAATGATAAATCTTAATAAAATGTAAATAATAAATATCACTTTGTACTTAGTTAACTCATTTCTATAATCTTGTATAGAAACATTGTTGAGGGAGTGAAAATTGTATAAGTAATAGCAGTGTCAAGTGTATCTATAGTGACTGAAATTATTCAAATGGAAGCATTTATAATAAAAGAAAAAGGCAATATGCAATAATAGCAACTATGAACATGGTCAAAATGTGTTGAATATGTTAGGAAAAAAATAAAGAATTACCATCATTATAGATACAAATAATAAAATTCTAGATATTTAGTTAAAAATGAAAAAAAAAAGCATCTTTGATAATAGATAAAAGAGAATCCAAATTGGCAAGGTATCAAGACCTGCTAAGGATGGTAGGTGAAGAGAGTGACAAAAAAAGACCTACAAATAAACCGCAAGAAAACCAAATGCACTGTCATCAACAAAAAGGGCAGCCGAAAATACTAAATACTAAAATCAAGCAGGTACAAAAATTTAAATACCTGGCAAGTTTTCTAACAAGAAGACGGAAAGTGCGACTTAGAGATCCATAGGTGAATTGGCATGGTGAAGGACCTGTTCCAGAAGCTAAGTAAGTTTTAAGACACAGGAAACTCTCACTAGAAACAAAAAAGTGAGTACTACATTACTATGTAATGTCATTTCTTCAATATGGCAGTGAATGTTGAACAATATCATCAAAGATGAAGAAAAAACTTGAAGCAACTGAAATGAGGTTTTACAGAAGATATCATGGACTGAGCATGTGAGCAATGATCATGGGTTGAAAAGAAAGGAAATGAAAAGGAAATTAATATTGATCATCAGGAAGAGACAACTAAAGTTCCTGGGACATGCAATGAGGAAGGAGGGCTTGGAGAACCTGATACTAACAGGCCAGGTAGAGGGGAAAAAGAGACAGGGTAAAGCAGCAGATAACATATTTGAAAGGCCTGAGCAGCTGAATGACAGAACAGAGGTTGTGAAATGTTACAGGAGAAAGCGTGCTAAGAGCCACCAGGGATAGGGAGACGTGGAAGGCCACCTCCTGAAAGAACAAGGCACATAGAAGAAGAAGATATATGCCAATTGTTTATAAGAAATTATAATGTGGTTATAAAGTGGGGGATCAAATCTATATTATAATCAATATATAAACAGATCCCTCATTTTGTGGTCATGCCAGTTTCTATACATTTATATTCTAGATTTATGGGCTTGAGCTAGTGGATGACAGAACGAGGGCTGCATGGTGTAACAGGAGAAGGTGTACTAAGAGCCACCAGGGATAGAGAGACGTGGAAAGCCATGATCGCCTACATCCTGAAAGAACAGGGCACATAGAAGAAGAAGATATATGCCAACTGTTTATAAGAAATTATAATGTGGTTATGAAGTGAGGTATCAACTCTATATTATAAACAATATATAAACTGATCCCTCATTTTGTGGTCATGCTAGTTTCTATACATTTATATTCTAGATTTATGGGCTTGAGCTAGTGGATGGCAGAGTGGGATTTGGGTGGTGTAACAGGAGAAAGCGTGCTAAGAGCCACCAGGGATAGGGAGACGTGGAAGGCCACCTCCTGAAAGAACAAGGCACATAGAAGAAGAAGAGAAGATATAGAATAACTGAAATTGGTTAGGAACTGATGGATTTGAGTAGATGGATGGGGGGGGATGGGGTTGAGTGGAATAACAGGAGAAGGAAGGTTAAGAGCTACAATGGAGATGTGGAAGGCCATGATCGTCTTCGTCCTGAAGGGACATGGCACATAGAAGAAGAAAGACAAAGAATTTTAAAGAGTATTTCCACACTTAATGTCTAGAAAAGAAAACACTTATATGAACACAAAAAATTTGAATAGGGAGCTTAATCACAGTACCTTATCCATTATCTTTATTAAAACATGTATAAAAGAAGGATTGCTGCCCAAATACACAATATATATATATATATATATATATATATATGTAGAGAGAGTGAAAGAGAGAGATTGCCAAAAATTTGTGATTCCAACAGGACAGTGCCACATGCCACACAGCGAATGCAAGAAAAGCTTTATTGAATGAAAGTTCCCAGGTCACATCATCTTGCAAAACAGTGATGTCAATTGGCCACCATGATTGTGCGACTTGACACCTTTAGATTTCTTCCTTTGGGGTCATCTTAAAAGTAAGGTCTGTGCCAACAAGCCAACAACAATTCAACAGCTAAAGGATGAGATAATAAGGCATATTGAAGAGATCGAGGAGCAACTATGCAGAGACATCATCAAAAATTTTGACCTTTGTCTATGAACATTTTTCTTTTCGCAAATATGTTATAGCGTTCAGTTAAGAAAATTTCACTTATATTTTTCTTCTTGCAATTTTGTTATTCAGTTAATAAATATAAATACTTTCACGGCTTCTGCTCCGATGAACTTAGATCACTGGTGCCCCCTAAATACGAATTTGCACGAGATACTAGATTAGCAACTAGATCCCACCCTTTTACAGTGAAACCGATAAAATGCAGCCGTAACTTCTACTCCAACAGTTTCTTTCCTCGCACTTCCCGACTGTGGAATTCTCTTCCAAACGATTGCTTCCCCGACGGCTACAATCTCCAGGAGTTTAAATGTAAGGTCAATAGACACCTCCTAACACACTAACCTGCTCCCATTCTATCAAGCACTCTTCCCATCTGCCCGACCCTCATCCTCGCTATCCTTACTCATCTGTCACCTTCCTCCTGACATTCCCTATGTCTAACCACTCCTTCTCTTTACCTTCCCCTATGTAGCCCCATGCGCAATAGTGGCAGTGGAATGCCTTGCTTGGGGTGAGATGATTAAAAAAAAAAAAAAAAAAAAATCTTTAACTTAATATACAAACAAAACATTTTATCAATCTCAGTATCTTTTCAACCTTCTGATATTTAAATTGTGGGGACTTTGGTCATGTTTGGCACAAGACCAATTTACCAAGCATCACCGAAGCCCCTACAAATCTAAAGTAGAATATGGCTGCTATATTAGGACTGGAACTACTCAATCCTTACTTTGGTCTTAATCCTACTCAGTTATTGCTCACCCTGTCTATACTACGCAGCTCAGGGATTGAAATCCCAATTACCATCCTACTTAGTAAGGATAAAATGAAATAAATATATATCACCCTAAAATGACCAGTTTAATAGGGAACTCTTCTGCTGATGGAAAAGAAATATCACCTTATTTCCTTATGGGAAATATTGCATTAAGGGACCTCTTAAATTATGATTGGGTCTGTAGTTAAATAAAGTTTTAAAAAATTACAATATGTGTTTAGGATCAAATATAGATCACAACCCAACAGCATGATAAAATAAAGAACAAATAGAAAACATTTATCAATCTAACATGTTTCACTTTTCTCTTTGAAAAGACTGAGATATGGCAAAAAATAAAAGAAAGAAATTCTGGTATTTTTATTTCTGCATTGTTTGATTTCTGTTAGTTAATCCATAGCAAAATCTACTGCTAAGGAGGTTGGGTCACTATGTCGATCCAGGATGTTTTTTCCACCTGAATCCATCCTGCATATATACAAGTCAACCATCCATCCGTGCATGGAGTACTGCTGCCATTTATGGTCAGGTGCCCCTGCCGTTCTCCTCAGTGTTCTTGACGAGCTCCAAAGGAGAGTCTGTAATGTGATAGGTACTGATCTGGTGACTCGACTGCAGCCACTTCCCCATCGTCGAAATGTGGCCTCCCTTTGTCTGTTCTATAAATACTTTCATGGCTTCTGCTCGGATGAGCTTAAGTCACTGATGCCTCCTCAACAGGTGTTTACTCGTGCAACCAGACTGGCAACTGGGTCTCACCCATTCACAGTCAGGTTAGCCAAATGCAGACGACAATTCTACTCCTGCAGCTTCTTTTTCCACACTTCCCACCTGTGGAACTCGTTTCCATATTCTTGCTTTCCTGATGGCTACAACCTCCAGAAATTTAAATGCAAAGTCAATACTCATCTACTAACCACTGGATTCTAGCTCTCTCCCCACCCCTGTATAACCTTCTTTTTCTCTCCACCTATGTATCTGTCATCGCACCTGCTTTCTCAGCTTTCTATTGTTCCTTTCTAACTAGTTTGTACTCCTCACTCTTTTCTAATTAATCTTTTTACCTTTATGTAACCCCCTGCACATCAGTGGCGTTTCCGCCTTGCTCGGGGTGAAATGATTAAAAAAAAACAAAAAAACAAAAAAAACATAAGGTCTTTCAGCAGACACCCTCTTGATACAAGGTAGGATTACCCCCTTAAGGCACTCGATGTAGGCTAACATGTTGAGTCTGAGGACATGTGGGAAGATGAATGGAGGCATAACATTGCCATTACTAGTGATCACTCCAAACAACTTTGTAATCACTATTATTCATTCAATTCTTTCCAAATAATCCGTACATTCCTCAGATTGACACTCAAACACTCTGAAATGGAGCTTCTAGTGTGAATGCCAAGCAGACAGCATGCTATTTCCAAATTCCTGAAATTATTGTGTCATGTTACTCTTTTTCTCACAGATGGTGCCCAACTGACCCTACTATACTGTGCAGTTTACAAAATAAAAATAACACACATATAAAATTTAAGCCTTGCTCGGGGTGAAATGACTAAAAAAAAAAAAAAAAATCATGTCTCACATGCATTCGACTCTTTAAAGTTAAATTAATTTTTTAAATTTTAAATTAACTCAAACTTTTAAATTTTAGATTAAATTATTTTTAAATAGACGTCTTCTTTCTTCTTTTATGTGCAATGTCCTTTCAAGACATAGGCGATTATGGCTTTCCACATTTCCCTTTCCACATCTCTCTTTCCACATCTCTCTTTCCACATCTTAGCACGCTTTCTCCTGTTGCACCATGCAACCCTTGTTCCGTCTTCCACCTGATCAGGTCCTTCAAATATGTTATCTGCTGCTTTCCCCTGTCTCTTTTTCCCTCTTTCTGGCCTGTTAGTATCAGATTCTCCAAGCCCTCTTTCCTCATTGCATGTCCCAGGAATTTTAGTTGTCTCTTCCTGATGCTCAGTATTAATTAAAAATTAGATTATTTTAGATAAAATCTGACCAAACTGCATTTGTTTTAAATTCCTTTTTAGTGAAGACAATAACTTTTCGTCATCATTTTGTTACATATATAAAATTTTCTTGAGGTTTTGTAAACCGTTCTGTTTGGCTAATTCAGATTTAACTGCATCATTGATTTCTTACTGCATTGTTCATGGCTACAAGGCAGTAAATGACCCCTGGTTTCCGTATCTGTCTAGGGATATCTCTTCTTTTTTTTTCTTTCTTTGTACTGTTTATTTACTGCTTGTTCAGTTGTCATTGAGTCTAAGTTTCAGGTTAGATTTCTTTGGTCAATTTCACTTTGAATAATATCAATAGCAAAGTTCTTAATTTTTAAATGTCACTTCTTAACAGGAAGTTTAGTCAAGGGAAGCAAATTCAAATTGTTTGTAGAAGTTTGAGTTGAGACAGGATAATAAAACTGGTACCAAAATTAAGTCAATTTATTTCTCTTTAAAACTACAAGGGTTGTTTTATAAATAAGAACACCAATCCTATAAAACAAATTTTCAGACCGTATGCAAAATGTGTTTGATAAAGTATGTCACAAAGAACTTTTAGAACTGCTTTGTAAACTTTAATATATTTAGAAATGTTATTAGAGTAAATTTACTATTCATCCATGTGTTGAATATTGTTACCATATCTGGTCGGCTTACAGCCTATCACGTTGAATACACTGGTTCTTGCTTGATCACCAAAGTTAAGCAATATTGAGCCTGGTCAAAACTTAGATGGGTGACCGCTTGGGAATACCAGGTGCTGTAAGTGTATAGTGACGGATGTGCGTTGTGGTACAGTGGATATCGGCTCGGAAAGAGAAATCGGTGAGCCAAGTTCGAATTCCAGTTGAATACCCTGCATTCACTTAAGCACTGGTACCCTTGGGAAAGGTATTAATCTGTCCCTCCCCCCAGTTATGGGTTAAATAACAAGGGTAGAACTTAGGGACACTGCCCTTAAAAAAACAAATCCCAATGAAACTTGATACTTGAAAAGAAAAATAATTACAAGATACACAAAAATTATATATAAAAAAAAAACAACAATAAATTGTTGAAAGAAAAAGGTACTACCAGCCATAAATAAATAAAATTTAGTTAGCAATATATGATCTGCCAAGGTTGATTTGCCATGAAAACAAAACAACCAACCATATCTGGTCAGGTGCTTCTGCTATTCATCTTGAGGTTCTTGAAAAAACCCAAAGGAGGATATGTAATATAATTGAGCCTGACTTGGCAGCCTGCTTTTAGTCACTTTCTTACTGATATGATCTGGCTTCCCTCTGTCTTTTCTAAAATTTCAATGCATCTAAGACTAACCTGTTGTCTGTCAATCATCACAGGCAACCTCTCCTGCCTCCAATATACATGGACCAAGCGAGTGTCTCTGAGAGCAATACACTGCGCCTCCTCGGGCTTACCCTCACTTCTAATCTCAAGTGGAACCACTACAGTGAGTCAATAGTTAGATCCACTGCTAAGAAGGTTGGGTCACTGTGTCAGGCCAGGATGTTTTTCCTGCCTGAATCCATACTGCATATATACAAATCAACCATTTGTCCGTGCATGAGTACTGCTGCCATATATGGTCAGGCGCACCTGCTGTTCATCTCAGTGTTCTTGACAGGCTCCAAAGGAGAATCAGTAATGTGATAGGTACCGACTTGGTGGTTCAACTCCAGCCACTTCCCCACAGACGGGATGTGGCTCCCCTCTATCTGTTCTATAAGTACTTTCATGGCTTCTGCTTCGACGAACTTAAGTCACTGGTGCCCATGCAACAGGTGTTTACTCATGCAACCAGACTGGCAACTGGGTCCCACCCATTCACAGTTAGATCAACCAAATGCAAACGACAATTCTACTCCTGCAGCTTCTTTATTCACACTTCCCGCTTGTGGAACTCGCTTCCATATTCTTGCTTTCCTGATGGCTACAACCTCAGGAATTTAAATGCAATGTCAATACTCATCTCTTAACCACTTGACTCTAGTTCTTTCTACACTACCTTGTATATCCTTTCCTTTCTCTCCAACTCTGCAACTGTCATCACACCTGTATTCCTATACTTCTCGTGCTCACTTTCTAACCAGTTTGTCTTTCTCTTCACTCTCTTCTAATTAATCTTTTTACTCTTATGTAGCCCCTTGCACATCAGTGGCATTACTGCTTTGCTCGAGGTGATACGAAAAAAAAAAAGCATAAAAACTGCTCTGACAAGCTTTTTTTCCTGGTATCCTGATCAAATATATTTACTTGTGCTATTAGAGTGGCATCAAAGTCTCAACCTTTTACTGTAGAAAAATCTAAATGCAACCAGCTTTTCTGCTCTAATAGTTTCTTTTCTCACACTTTCTGCTTGTGGAACTCACTTCCATTTGCTTGCTTCTCTGTTAGTTACAATCTCCAAAAGTTTAAATGCAACATCAATTGCCATCTTTTATCTACTTGATTCCCATCCATCTCTTATCTTTTCTTCAAAATCTCAATATCTACAATCTCCAAAAATTTAAATGCAACATCAATTTCCATCTTTTATCTACTTGATTCCCATCCATCTCTTATCTGTTCTTTGACATTCCCTATATATTTTTATTCTCTCATTGTAAAGCAAGTAAACAGAAGGGAATTCCACAGGAAGGAAGTGCGAGAAAAGAAGCTGCTGAAGTAGAATTTGCATTTATATTTTATTGGTTTCACACTAAAAGGGTGGGACCTAGTTACTAATCCTGCGGTTCAAGTAAATTTATATATGGGGGCACCAGAGAGCTAAGTTCATTGGAGCAGAAGGCATGAAAGTATTTGTAGAAGAGACACAGGGAAGCCACATTACACAGGTGAGAAAGTGACTGTATCCGAGCTGCCAAGTTGGGATCGATCACATTGCAGATTCTCTGTTAGATTTTGTCAAGGACCCCTGAGTGAGAAAGATCTGCACAAATAGATCTATATATAGATATATATAGTCATTCGCAGACAGATCTGTTTCACTGTATCACAGCTCATCAGTACGGTTAGACATTCGATTGCTTTTACCCAGGACTGAAACCTGACCCAATTGGCGTCAGTCGGCAATTCTACCTCTGAGCTATGGGTGCTCGGTAGAAGGAGGCAGACTTTTAACGTATGATGTATCATACACCAGTAGTTAGAGTGCTCTAATTCATTACTGAATGAGTGATGCGCATATATATATATATATATATATATAGATAGATAGATAGATTTGAACACCTAGATAGTTCTGAACATATTGAGAATGATAAATTGACCTGATAGTGACAAGTGACAACAAGTTTGAAAATGATGGTAAATATATATAAATTGAATATAATGTAATAAAGTTGATAAGCAAAATTGAGTATTATTTTTAATGGGTCAGCATATTATTTTTTGCTCATATTAAATGTCTAGGCACACTTTGTTCTAAACTTATTGCTGTTAAATCTTAATTAAATTTGCTTCAATGACTGTTAATCCAGCATTGAATTCATTTCGTAATGGGTGCCTCAACATTTATAGCCTTGTGCCTAACTAAAGCAAGTTTATAAAATGGCTGTATGCAAGTATTATACCATAATACTATATTTATATTTAGATGTCATTTTATTTATGCGTAAAATCAGTCACTTACGCCACCTTGGTGCGGAAGGTGCATTAACATGAGATACTATTCTCATGCTTATCATATGATCCTACTGCCCCTGATGGTTCAAGACATGATGAAAGAGGGCACTCAGAGATTTCCTGCAGTAGATTACCAGTTC
Organism: Ascarosepion bandense; assembly: GCA_037127315.1. NCBI lineage: Eukaryota > Metazoa > Mollusca > Cephalopoda > Sepiida > Sepiidae > Ascarosepion > Ascarosepion bandense. The sequence continues at coordinate 79,765 of JBBBDQ010001075.1, read as the reverse complement.
TTTCTGTAGTCAAGTGATTGCTATAGAAACCAGTCTGTTCTACTATTAACCCTCTCCAGGCTAGTTTTGAATTCAGAGTTACCGTCTCCTTGATCGGTTATCTCCCAAGGATATAGAACCCATTCTGTCCTGCTATTAACCCTCTTCAGAGTGGTTTAAAATTCAAAGTTTCCTTCTGTTGGACTGGTTGCCACTAACTGATATAGAACCTGATCTGTTATGCTATTAACTATCTTCAAGCTGGTTTTGAATTCAGAGATTCGTCTCTTAAACTGGTTGCCATCCAAAGCTATAGAACCCAGTTTGTTCTATTATTAACCCTCTCCAGGCTGGTTTTGAATTCAGAGATTCTGTCCCCGTGATCGGTTACCTCCCAAGAGTATAGAACCGAGTCTGTCTTTTGATTAACCCTCTCCAGGCTGGTTTTGAATTCAGAGTTTCCTTTTCCTAGATTGGTTGCCATCCAAGGCTAAAGAACCTAGCCTGTCCTTCGATTAACCCTCTCCAGGCTGGTTTTGAATTCAGAGATTCCGTTTCCTAGATTGGTTGCCATCCAAGGTTAAAGAACCTAGCCTGTCCTTTGATTAACCCTCTCCAGGCTGGTTTTGAATTCAGAGATTCCGTTTCCTAGATTGGTTGCCATCCAAGGTTAAAGAACCTAGCCTGTCCTTTGATTAACCCTCTCCATGATGGTTTTGAATTCAGAATTTCCGTTTCCTAGATTGGTTGCCATCCAAGGTTAAAGAACCTAGCCTGTCCTTTGATTAACCCTCTCCATGATGGTTTTGAATTCAGAATTTCCGTTTCCTAGATTGGTTGCCATCCAAGGTTAAAGAACCTAGCCTGTCCTTCAATTAACCCTCTCCAGGCTGGTTTTGAATTCAGAGATTCTGTTTCCTAGATCGGTTGCCACTCAAGGCTAGAGAACCCAGTCTCTCCTGCTATTTACCCGTAACTGAAGAAAAGATGGATTCATACCTTTCTCAAGGGTTATTAACACGAAGTGAATGTAATAAATTTCAATGGAATTTGAACCCTGCTCCCTGATTCCTCAATTAAAGTTGCTATCCATTACTCCACCATTACTCATTGCATGAATATATAATTTAAAAGCAATGTCAGAGTTTTTCATTTGTGCATGTATAGATAGACACAGATAATTTAACTCTGCATGTACATCTCAATTCTTATACATGCACACATAGAAATATAAATACATGTATATACACACACACACACACACACACACACACACACACACACATATATATATATATATATATATATATATATATATACACGCATACATACTCATATATATATATATATATATATATATACACAAATGCCTTTTTGGTTTTAATTTAAAATTCCTGAATTTTAAAATATTTAAATTCTAAAGAAATGATTTAACATTTTAATTAATGTAAAGACATTCATTATTTTATTGAGGTCTGCGTTTATGAATATTAATATTTATACAAGCAAATATGGATGCGTATCACTTGATATCAAGGCAGACATACGCATATTAAAACAACTGTATATATATATATATATATATATATATATATATATATATATATATGAGAAAAACACAGATATTTGCAAATGCGACACACACAAAAATATATACACATACATTTGCATATGTGAGCAATAAGTTTCCTACCACAAATTGATTTTTTGTTTTTTTTAAATATATGTTTTGTGATTTTTCATCGAATTATGGAATTCTGTATTTATTTATTTAAAGGAGGAATGAATTAAGAATCAGCAACATAAATTGTAATCAAGTTTTTATTTATTTTATGTCCATTAAATTCCCTAACAAAACTCAGGTGAAATGACAAACCTTTTGAGAAGCCTTAAAAATAAAATAATAGACACAGAGGCAGTAAAAGTAGCTTTGGGATGGACAGATTAAAATGTTAATGATTGCAGTTGTAATGTTTAATGTTATTTATTAGCAATTAAGAATTAAATATTTGAAGGAGGTTTGAATCTATTCACAGAAAGTTGCTCTCTCGTCATTTTTTTCTCTATGTAATGTGTATGGCAAGGTCTTTGTTCAAACAGGTGTTGTTCAAACAATGTTAAAAGGGACTAAAAGCATAATAGGGCAGGTAGGCTTTGGACAAAGGTTGCATCATAATATCTAGAAGGTAATATAAATTTTGTCTAACAGTAGTTATATTGTAAATATGATTTGAATAGTGAAAGATAGCAAAATAAAGAGAATGAATGAAAAAAAAAAGGAGAATGCTAAAGAATAGGAATCAGTCAGTGCCATACGTGATACACGCTTGGGTGATCATGTCTCGAAAGAGACATGATCACCCCACAGTAGGTTGCCATTGATTATCCCACAGTAGGTTGCCATTGATTATCCCACAGTAGGTTGCCATTGCTTTCTGCGGTAGACTGGTTGCCAACCAAGGCTATAGAACCCAATCTGTCCTGTTATTTAACCCATAACTGGAAGAAATAGACGGATTAATACCTTTCCCAAGGGTATTTGCACGTAAGTGAATGCAATGAATTTAGCTGGAATTTGAACTCAACTCCCCGATTTCTCGTTCCGAGCCGATATCCAATACACCACAACGCACATCCTAAAGAATAGTAATAAGTGCTTAAAAAGGTGAAAGGATAATTGCATTTCTGAATTCATATATAGGGAACAGGCAGAATATGTTGTTTGTTCTCTCATTGTACCCCTCTGAATAGAATAGTCTACTTGAAACAGAATTATTATATGATGAAGATGATAATAGTTATTTCTTTTTTATTGGGCACTAAAACCAAAAAGCATCTCTGGTATGTCTTTTTTGTTTTTCATTGTAATTCCATCACTTTCATGACTTACCCATCTTTTCTACAAATATTTTCATGGCAACTGCTCCGATGAGCTTTTTTCCATGCTGCCTCAACCACATGAATTTAAATGTGCTACTAGTTTGGCATCAAGGTCACACCTTTTACCATTGAAACAGTTAGATGTAACTGCCACTTCTACTCAAACAGTTTCTTTTCTCGCACATCTCACTTGTGGAATTCCCTTCTCTTTACTTGCTTCCATGATAGCTACAATCTCCAAAAGTTTAAATGCAGCATCAATTGCTTTCTTCTATCTCCTTGAAGGGAAGCCACATCCTGTCGGTGGGGAAGTGGCTGGTTGTCAGTTTGAAATATGCACCTGATGATTGCATATGTCATGCCATAGGACAATATGTATGTTTATTAATTATATATATATATCCCTCCTGTCATACTCATGAAGAGAGAGAAAGAGAGAGAGAGAGAGAGAGAGAGAGAGACAATAGATGAGGAAGTATCAACTCAGTTAATTAGAGAGACAATAGCAAGACTGTGTCAGCTTAATTCATTCTCTTGATTATCAGTTATTGAACTTTACTAACAGTTATGAAATCTCTTGCCACCTATTTGCTCTTTAACATTATGATGTTGAGTAGTGAAGAATAAATATATATATATATGTGCTCCCTAGTATAATAAAAACTGATTTGTGCTTCATATGTATATATATATATATATATATATATATAGTTATCTGCAGACAGATCTGTTTTGCTGTATCACAGCTCATCAGTATGGTTAGACAGCCGATTGCTTTTTACCCAGGATTGAAACCCGACCAAATTGGCGTCAGTTGGCAATTCTACCTCTGAGCTATGGGTGCACGGTAAAAGAAGGCAGACTTTTTAGCGTGTATATTATTATTATACACACCCAATAGCTGTGAGTGTTTTAATTCATTGCTGAATGAACAATGCGTAGATGCCAGAGTAGCTACTGTTTTTCAAAGTCTACCATTCTTCCAGAGGGCTCAATCAGGGTGTGAGAGCATAAATAGTAATTAAATATATATATATATATATATATATATATATATATATATATATAAATGAATAATAAGAAGAAAGTAATTACAATGTTCAAAACTGTGCTCAATATAAAAATAAAGCAATGAATATTTATCATTAATTATTACTTTAGAACATATGCATATTAAAATCTACAACAAAATTGTACATTTTGTTTTGACATTGAAAAATTAACTACCTGATGAGACATTGTTCATGTCCCATCAGGTAGTAAATTTTTTAGTTTTTTTTTCAATAAAACATTTATTACCAGTAGTTTGTAGTTTACACACTTCCTATAGTAAGAATTAATAAATAAATAAATATATATACATATAATTATCCTCTCAAATATTTTGCTGTCATTTTTTATGACAGGGGTACACTCATAAATAATATTTTTAAGTTTATGATTAGCAAACTTTGTGTGTGTGATTACTGGCTCAGAATTGAATATTTGTTAAAGATCAGCAGTTGTCCTTTCCATAAACTTCAGTTTCAGCTTCTTCATCTATTGTAATGAAGACCTTTGTGTGTATATATATATATATATATATATATATATATATATATATTTCCATCCAGAGCAATAGGATATACAGAAAGAAAAAACTCAATGTATCATCTTAGGCAGTTGTAAATTATAATTTATATATATATATATTTTTGAATTTGTCCAGCGTCTGTAATATTTAAAAAAATTTTTTTTCTTTAGTTTCTTTCTTTTACCCTCCCTTCCTTCTTTTATCTCTCTTACCACCTTTTTTCCGTGTTGCTTAAACTGACGTCGATTTAACGCGGCTGTCTGTTAATTTTTAGTTACATTCTACCTTTTTTTTGTGAACCCAGACGATGTCAATTTTTTTCTTTTCTTATTTATTTGATTTTATTCTATCTTTTTCTTTTTCTTTTTCGTTTTCTTTTTCTTTCCCTTTATTTTTATTTTTATTTTATTTTATTTTATTATTTATTTTTTAATTTCTTTGCAATCTATTTAAAAAGGAAAAGTAGACTAATTTTTCTCCAGTTTCTGAAAGGTTTTTTCTGTTGCTGAGGTGATGTGTCGTCCCCCGTGGGGATCTTCATATCGAAATGGCCATTCAACATCTTTGAATTAATCCTTTTTTAATATATATATATATATATATATATATATATATATATATATATATGTATATATATTGTCCATTACACCAGCTACACATCAAAGCTTAGATTACATGGTATTCGAAATCAGTCACCGATTCAGATACTAACCAGTCCTGATATTGCTTAACTTTCATGATCATACAAGAACTGGTGTTTCAATGTTTTAAGCCTGAATGTTGGACAATTACTTCTCAGATGAATATGTGGCAATGAAGTTCAAATGTGCACTCGAACAGCAAAAAAATGTCTTCCTAAAGTTAAGCACTAAATTTAAGCAACGTATTAAGAAAAAAGAAAATTTCATTAGAAATAAGAAAGTGTGCAGAACTTGCTTTCTTTTTTTCTAATTGTTTTGCACCAAACATGAGATGAATGTCATTAGTACACAAAAGGTTATGGGGAGTGAAAATTATGAGACACATATGTGGAAAGATGGCTTGGAGAATTCAATACACACTGGCTACATTGAAGATGGGCAAAAGGCAGTGTCGATTAAACTTCCTTATGTGTTTGTGTAAATAGATGGAAGAATAGGACTTGGCAGAAAAAAGTAAGCTGTTTAAAATTGCTGAAAGTTACAAAACACAGGAAGTTGTGGAGAGCCATGATCACTCTGAAGGAATGCAGTACATCAAAGAAGAAGTACACAAAAGAAAAATTTGTTTAAGCATACCATACAGTTTATTTCTTTTTTGTTAAATTAATTTAAAAATGTATATATACAGTACTATGGATAAATTGTCAAATCTAAGTTATATTAAAATAAAAACATCACTGATATCTCAGTGGATATATTTATCAAAATTACACAAAAATATCTTGAAATACTGAAGAGTAAATTTATTCAATAAAATTGCCATTGGCTTCAACCATGGCCTCCAAACAACTTCAGAATCAACTGCATCTCTTCTGACGGTCCCCTAGTTTATGTTGGTGAATACTGCCCTAATCTTTGTCTTCAGTTTATCGTTAATGTTAAAGGAGTTTTGTTGGTCTCTCACTCAACTGCACGACATACATAATAATCAATATATATATATTTTTTTATAATCGTTTCATCCTGAGCAAGGCATTGACTGCCACTATTGCGCAAGGGGTTACATAGAAGGAGGATGATAGGCAGGTAAGGATAACGAGAATGAGGGTTGGGTAGATGGTGAGAGTGTTGGGAGAATAGGTGCAAGTTAGTGTGATAGGAGGTGTCTATTGACCTTACATTTAAACTCCTGGAGATTGTAGCTGTCGAGAAAGCAGACATGTGGAAGGGAATTCCACAGGTGGGAAGCGCGAGAAAAGAAGCTGTTGGATATATATATAAAGGGATGTTCCTATTATAACATGCAGATATTTGTATATCAATAATATATCACCCATCAACCTTTGCATTCAGCACCTCGTGGTGAGCTTTTGAAATCCTGCCCGGCCATCTGGGCATGTAATCTTTGATGATGTGCATTTAGTTTTGTCTCGGGTTTCAGTTTGGATTATGTGACATTGATTCGTGCCGTTCAGACAGATGGGATTACAGCTGATTTAAAACTGTTTTTTAAGAAAGGGAAAACATTGTGGCTGCGTGACTGATTCCCACAAAGCAGAAAGGAAGTCTTTCCAATTTCAGATATCCTGTGTCCTGACACAAGATATCCTCTGAAAATTAATTGCATGTTAATTATCTATCATCAGACCTGATCACTGTTACTTTAATCAGTCAGTCAGTTAAGTGCCATATGCTTTGGGCAATCATGTCTCTTTCAAGACATGACTGACTGGGCAAAAGATTATCTCACAGCAGGTTGTCATTGCTTTCTGCAGTAGACTGGTTGCCAGCCAAGGCTAAAAAAAACCAAACTGTTCTATTATTTAACCCATAACTGAAGGGAAGAGACAGATTAATACCTTTTCCAAGGGTATTTGCGTGTAAGTGAATGCAAAGAATTCAACTGGAATTTGAACTCAGCTCCTCAATTTGTCATTCTAGATAGAAATATATATATATATATTTCAGCAGACCTCAGGTAGAATGACTATATCAAATCCATTGCTAAATCCACTGCTATGAAAGTCAGTTCTCTGTGCAGGGCCCGGAAGTTTTTTCCGTCTGAATCTATCCTGCACATATATAACACACCACAATGCACATCCTAATCACTTAAATTATTTTAATCAGGCGATTCAATTAGAGACAGTACTTGTTCAAATCAACCTTATGGTTCTCTGAAAATAGCTCATGATAGTAGATTCTCTTCTAAGTGGGAACAGTACTTATTCAAATCAGTCATATGAGTCTCTGGCAAGTGTTTCCTTTGAATTCTACTGGCATCAACAGTTTTGGCTTTAAATTATTTTAACTTTATAATTTCTTTAAGATGTTATTAAATGACATAACGTAATTTGAAATTTTTGACAACATGAACTAAATAATCTTTATAAAATCAAAATATTTCTGCTATGGAGAAGAATATTTATAAAAAAAATTTTAACCTCATTTTTAATATTGTGACCATACTTCACTGTTTACAGTTTATTAAAAATTTCATAGATTAGCTTCTCTAAATATTTGTTCAAGATTTTTATTATGTATATTATTGTTATATTTAAAATAATGGTTGGTTTAATGTAAGTATAATCACTGTTTATGTTATTCTTTTTTTAATCAATTCACCCCAAGTAAGGCAATAAAGTCACTTTGACACAAGGGATTACCTTTGTGTTAAGGATTTATAAGAAGAATCAAAATTAAAAAGATGAGAGGACAAATAAAAGAACAAGAAATAAGAAAAATAAGAAAATGACTGATATTCCTAGCAGGAAACTTTAGCTAACAATTCTATGTAGTTGTTCCACTTAAGGTCAGCTGAGAGAGTGAGGCTAAGGAGGTGCAGTGTATTGCTTTCAGGGAGACTAGTGGGATCCATGCTGATGATGAGTAGGACAGGTTGTCTATGATGGTTGCTGACAAACTAGTACTGAGCATAAAACTAAAAAGTCTAGGTACTATAGAGGAAAGTACGATTTATTTTGAATTCCCTTCAATCTTAGTTTCTATCTATCTATCTATCTATCTATCTATCTATCTATCTATCTATCTGAAATTGTTCATATCTATCTATCTATCTATCTATCTATCTATCTATCTATCTGAAATTGTTCATATCTATCTATCTATCTATCTATCTATCTATCTATCTATCTATCTGAAATTGTTCATATCTATCTATCTATCTATCTATCTATCTATCTATCTATCTATCTATCTATCTCAGCCTGTTTATATCTATCTATTTATCCCTGTATGTGTATCAACCTATCAATCTTTCTATCTCAGCTGGTTCATAACAGTCTCTTCATATCTATCTATCTATCTATCTATCTATCTATCTATCTATCTATCTATCTATCTATCTATCTATCTCAGTTTTTTCATTATCTATCTATCTATCTATCTGAAATTGTTCATATCTATCTATCTATCTATCTGAAATTGTTCATATCTATCTATCTATCTATCTATCTGAAATTGTTCATATCTATCTATCTATCTATCTATCTATCTATCTATCTATCTATCTATCTATCTATCTATCTATCTAGTGAAATTGTTCATATCTATCTATCTATCTATCTATCTATCTATCTATCTGAAATTGTTCATATCTATCTATCTATCTATCTATCTATCTATCTGAAATTGTTATTCTATCTATCTATCTATCTATCTATCTATCTATCTATCTATCTATCTATCTATCTCAGTGTTTTCATTATCTATCTATCTATCTATCTGAAATTGTTCATATCTATCTATCTATCTATCTATCTATCTATCTATCTGAAATTGTTCATATCTATCTATCTATCTACCTATCTATCTGAAATTGTTCATATCTATCTATCTATCTATCTATCTATCTATCTATCTATCTATCTATCTATCTATCTATCTGAAATTGTTCATATCTATCTATCTATCTATCTATCTATCTATCTATCTATCTATCTATCTATCTATCATCATATCTATCTATCTATCTATCTATCTATCTATCTATCTATCTATCTATCTATCTATCTATCTATCTATCCTGTTCTATCTTATCTATCTATCTATCTATCTATCTATCTATCTATCTATCTATCTCATTCTGTTCATATCTATCTATCTATCTATCTATCTATCTATCTATCTATCTCATTCTGTTCTATCTATCTATCTATCTATCTATCTATCTATCTATCTATCTATCTATCTATCTCATTCTCATTCGTTCATATCTATCTATCTATCTATCTATCTATCTATCTATCTATCTATCTATCTCCACATGCTGTCATTTGCATATGTTGTGTTGTTAAGATTGTGCCTTTAGTATTTACATTATTTACATTTTTCAAGTTGTTGTCTTCATCTTTATGGCCAAATTCATATTCAAATCCATATTTTGGCCATTGTATATTCTGGCCTTTTCCAGGTGATTGAAATTTCAAACTGAACCTTTTATTTTGAAGATTTAAAAATGTGATGCAATGCCAAAAATGGGGATGGGAAAAGGCTAGTCTTCTACCTGTCTTATGTTAAACTTAGCTAGCCACAATTATTGATCCAAAACATACCACAATATTCCTTACACCAAAACAACACATTCTTACTTGTCATTTTTACTACAGACACCATAATTTCTCAAAGTCTCTAATCCTAACTAGTCCTCTAGTGTCTGCAGTTGGAGCATGGGAAATAAAAATAACTTTTAAAAATGAAATGAAATCCAAATGACTATTTTACAATAATAGAGGAAAGCTCATCAGAACAATACCTGCCAATATAACTCAACCCCTAGTTTTGGAAATATTACTTTTAAGCCTGATATCTTGACTTGTATTTTTTTTTTTTTTTAATCATATCACCCCAAGCAAGGCAATAACGCTACTGATGCGCAGGGGGCTATGTAAGAGTAAAAAGATTGGAAAAGAGAAAGCCGGAAACCACATCCTAAACAGGAAACAAGGGATGAGCCTCTTCAGCTGTTCAATAGACGTGGGTGGTGTGTGAACCGGGCGATAGTTTAGCCTATCTACTCCAATTGAAAAAAAAAAAAAGAAAGAAAAGAGTGAAAAGATTGGAAAAGAGAAAACTGGAAACTGCATCCTAAACAGGAAACAAGGGATGAGCCTCTTCAGCTGTTCAATAGACGTGGGTGGAGTGTGAACCGGGCAATAGTTTAGTCTATCTACTCCAATTGAAAAAATAAAAGAAGTGTGGAAAGATTGGAAAAGAGAAAACCGGAAACCCCATCCTAAACAGGAAACAAGGGATGAGCCTCTTCACCTGTTCAATAGACGTGGGTAGAGTGTGAACCGGGTGATAGTTTAGTCTATCTACTCCAATTGTATGGTTTTTACCGCTTTCAGAATAGAAAATGACTGTTTGAATAATTAAGCAATTCAATTAAAAAGCAACAGACAAAATCAGTCAGTCAGTTCAGTGCCATATCTGATACCTGCTTGGGAAGGCTGGTAGATACCTAGATACTCAGTTCCATGCATCTATGGGACCCTCCATATTTATACTCAATCTTGTGCTGTATCCTGTTTGGAGGGCGTATGAATAAATCCGGAATTGTGTTTATTTGATACCAAAGTTCTGAATGATATTTTCACATGCATTCATAAGGACTGACTTTCAATCTTTTTGCATTATATATTTGATGTGCTTCTCGACTTTCCTTCAGTTTTATTTTTTTTTTAAAAATCATTTCACCCCCAGCAAGGCATTCCATTGCCACTATTGCGCAGGGGGTTACATAGTGGAAGGTGAAGAGAAAAAATGATTAGATACAGGAAATGTCAGAAGGAGGGTGATAGACGGATAAGGATACTGAGGCTGAGGGTTGGGCAGATGGGAAGGGTGTTTAAGAGAATGGATGCGAGTTAGTGTGTTAGGAGGTGTCTATTGACTTTACATTTAAACTCCTGGAGATTGCAGCTGTCGGGGAAGCAATCATGTGGAAGGGAATTCCACAGTCGGGAAGTGCGAGAAAAGAAGCTGTTAGAGTAGAAATTGCTGTTACATTTTATCAATTTCACTGTAAAAGGGTGGGACCTAATCTAGTATCTTGTGCAAATTTGTAACTAGGGGACACCAGTGATCTAAGTTCATCGGAGCAGAAGCTGTGAAAGTATTTATAGAAGAGGCACAGGGAAGCCACGTCAGTCTATAAAATATTTTAGGCAGTGAGAATCACTTAAGAGTTGTATCTTTATTTTTTAAAAGTTAGGAAGAGATGCAAAATACTTCCCATCTAACTTGGCTTATCAAAATACTGACACAATATGAACTCTGTTTTTGTAGGCTGGGTGATATCCAGGGTTGGGTGGGTCACTTAACTAGCATTCAATCTGCCCACTGTAAATTTTCTGTTACTCATATTATCATGATAGACTTACTCGTCTTCTGTCTACATATGGCAAGAGGAAGTAAGTTTTCCACGCGTATAAGTAGTAAATTTATTTGAGAGTATTTTGTTTTGAATAAAATGAATTACTTATTGTTTATTTTTTTATTTTATTTTACATTTTTTTAGTATTTGAAGAATATTTCAAACTCATGTGCTAAACATTTAAGTAATTGTAAACAACATTTGCATTGGAAGATAGTGTAACTATAATGGTTAAAAACTGGTGTGTTGAGTTCAAATTCTGCTAAAGTTTGCTACACTCACTGTAACACAAACAACCTTGATGTGTCGTGGCTTGTAACATGTGACATCTAGTTACCTGGAGGTATAAAAGACAATGTACGCTTAGCACAGGAGTTGACATTATCACAGATTTTGGAAAGTAACACCTACTACTGCGAGAGACTGTAAATATTATATATATATCTTGGTTGTACCACTCTGTTAATAAAGTAGTTTATCTAAATTTCTCTGTATATCTCTTCATTCCACAATATGAGAAATTTTAATAAAGAAATTTTTTTAAAGGTATGAATTCATCATTTTTGATCATGCCACATATATGAATTACTGTATTTTCTTGTCTACGACCCGTGTCATAAAAACAGAGAATAAATTACGTCCTTGTTTATAAAACAAAGCTATGTTTCTAAATCTAAAAATGAAGAATAAATTATATCCTTGAGTATAATATGACCACAGGATTCTGAAGCTTAAGACGGATAATAAATTACATTCATGCATATTAAACAACTTCATATTTCTGAAACTAAATACAAAGAATAAATTACATCTGTACGTATAATACAAACACATGTTTCAGAAGCTTAAAATGGAAAATAAATTACATAATTGAGTAGATTATGACCCTGGTCCTGAGTAAGTGTTTTTTTAAATAGTTACATATCAGCCATTAAAATATCAATGTTGTACATTTGTTTCATTAAAAAAAATTTCTTATTAAAGAATAGAAATGAACAACACATTTGGCGATTGGGAGATTCTTCTAGTTTCTGTTTCTTTATTATCTGTAAACTGCCATGACTCTTTGGGAAAGATAACGGAATGGTTTCCCCGTTGCCTTCTCCAGAGATGTCTTTTTTTAATTGTCTGTAAATTGCCATGACTTATTGGGAAAGATAGTGGAATGGTTTCCCGTTGCCTTCTCTACAGATTTCTTTATTATCTGTAAATTGCCATGACTCGTTGAGAAAGATAATGGAATGGTTTCCCATTGACTTCTCCACAGATATCTTTTTTTTATTGTCTGTAAATTGCCATGACTCTTTGGGAAAGATAACGGAATGGTTTCCCGTTGCCTTCTCTACAAATTTCTTTTCTTTATTATCTGCAAATTGCTATGGATTTTTGGGAAAGAGAATGGAGTTGTTTTCCCGTTGCCTGCTCTACAGTTTTTTTTCTTTATTTTCTGTGAATTGACATGACTCTTTGGGGAAAGATAGTGGAATGGTTTCTCTTTGCCTTCTCTACAAATTTCATTTCTTTATTATCTGTGAATTGCCATAACTTATTGGGAAAGATATTGGAATGTTTTCCTGTTGTTTTCTCTACAGACTTCCACTCTTTATTGTCTGTAAATTGCCACGACTCTTTGAGAAAGATAGTGGAATGGTTTCCTGTTGCCTTCTCTACAGATTTCTTTTCTTTATTATCTGTAAATTGGCAAGACTCTTTGGGAAAAACAGTGGAATTGTTTCCCATTGCTTTTTCTTCAAATGTCTTTTCTTTATTATCTATGTATTGTCAAGACTCTTTCGGAAAGACAGTGGAGTTTCTTCCTATTGCCTTCTCTACAGATTCCTTTTCTTTATTATCTGGAAATTGTCAAGACTCTTTGGGAAAGATAGTAGAAAGGTTTTTTGTTTAGATTTCAACAGATTCCCTTTATTTAGCATTTGAGAATTGCCATAACTTCTTTCCTTTTCTACAGTAACCTTTATTTCATTATCTGAGATATGTCATAACTGTAACACCCCAACGGTCGTCCGAACAATTTCTCTGGCAGCCGTTCTCCACGCTGTATTGTTGCCGGGACTATGTTGAAAATGTCGGCCGAACAGCTGGGGGTACAAGATTGACTATAAGGAACGAACTTCCACAACTTGGATGAGTTGAACAGGATGCTTTATTCGTTTAGAGTTAGCCTTTTTGGTTGGGGCAGGCGAATGTGACACACAGCTCTAACTCTAATTAATGGAGATCAACAAATCTGAACTGGACGAAACAAGACGAACGGAGATTCTTACTTCAAGCTCGCACCCGGCGGACTCCCCTTCACTTAACTTTTCTTAACTTAACTGACTCGGAAAAATTACCTGAATTTATCCAAAATTGACCGGAAATCCGGAAATCCGGAAATGCTTTAGACCACCGGTGACAAACACCGGCGACTGTAAGTCTGAAATTTCAGTTATCTTTTTTTTTTTTATCTTAATAAGGCTTCCGCCGGAAAAGGCTTAATGTGTGGTCAAGATACAGTAAAGGACAGCCTTTGACTGGGCCATCGAAAACCTACCTGCTGAACTTTATCACTGAGTCAAATATTTACCGGAGGACAATTTTCCTCATAAAAGAAAAAGCGTTTATTTATTTATTTTTTTCCTCTTCTTTTTCACTTTTGTTAAATATGTTTTTAAACTATTTTCTATTCTAATCTATTTTCTATTTTAATCTATTATAATAAAATACATATATGTCTAGTTATCGTGTCACATAACTTCTCGCGAAAGACAGTATAGTGGTTTCCCATTGCCTTCTCTACAGATTCCTTTTCTATAATATATCTGTGAATTGTCATGACTTCTTAGGAAATGCAGTGAGCAGTTTTCCATTTCTAAAAATTCTGTTCAAAAGACTGGGGAGTAGTTTGAACCGGGCGATAAGAAAACCTATCTACTCATATATTTTAATTGTATATCCTATCTGGTAGTTCATTACCGCTAAATGTTTGCCATATTCATATTCACATTTTATGCTCTGGCCTTCTTCAGGTGATTAGAATTTCAAAACAAACCCTTTATTTTGATCACTGGGGTATATTGTTCTCGTTCCATGAACCATGTTACTTCCAGATAACTTTGTTATTTCCCTTTAACTTAATTTTCTAAGTTATTTGTATCTAAGTTATCTGTAGCCATTTATTGAACTCACAAGACTTTGGGTCAAGTCACTGGATCTAACCAATATTTTTATCCACTGGGTCATATGTCCTTCAGAACATCAGATTTCTTTCAAGATTTATTTCAATTATCATTTAGGAATTGCCATTACTTCCTGGGTAAGATAGTGCAGTGGTTTCTCATTGTCTTTTTTTACAGATTCCTTTTCATTATTACTTGACAATTGCCATTACTTCTTGAGAAAAATAGTGGAGTGGCTTTCAGTTAACTCTTCTATGATTCTGAATTGAGAGTTTTTCTACTATTGGTTTAGTTTCCAACTACGGCTAGATTTCCTTGAAGAGAGATGTTCATTTTGTTTATCTTTTCTGCTAATTTGATCTAATTCTTATTATGAAATATTTTTCTTCTTATTTTGAGTATTTTTCAAAACACCTTGTCTATCTGTAGCACTTTCAACTAAAGTAGTAGATATTTTGCAAGATTATATGGTAGACACTGAAGAAATATAAATTTTCCAAAAGTCCACAAAATGTGTAAAATATTACTAGGATGTCATTAATTTATGCCCTGCAGATATTAAGTTAGCACTATGTATAGAAAAAAAAAACAAAAAAAAAAACGGAAAACCAATATTGAAATTCAATTGCAATAAAAAGAATTTTACAAATTTAATTTTAGTAGTACTCAAGATACCAACATCAAGCAAGTATAACAATTTAAATATTTGGGGTGTGTTTTAACAGGGAATAAAAATTGCATTACCAAAATCTGAAGATGGCTTAGAATAACAAAGATGCCTTCCAAAAGTGAAGTAAATTATTAAGAAACAGGAAAATTTTGTTAGAAACAAAGAATAAACTGCGTAACTGCCAGGTAACATCTAATTTCTTATGTGACAGTGGATATAGTATTTGTATTATTTGGACTATTGTCCTCATCTTTGTTGCCATTTGTACGATGTTTCAGCCGTTGTACGCTCTGGCCTTCTTCAGGTGCTAGGAATTTCAAACCAAATCCTTTGTTTATATTTCTGAGATGAGGTAGTATTTACAGTGTTTACATTATTTGGACTATTGTCCTCATCTTTGTTGCCATTTGTACGATGTTTCAGCCGTTGTACGCTCTGGCCTTCTTCAGGTGCTAGGAATTTCAAACCAAATCCTTTGTTTATATCTCTGAGATGAGGTAGTATTTACAGTGTTTACATTATTTGGACTATTGTCCTCATCTTTGTTGCAATTTGTACAACATTTCAGCCATTGTACTCTCCGACCTTATACTAGAGAAAACCATTAACATCAAAAAATTGCAATATGAACTCTGGTAAAAAAGGGTTACTGAACATTATGTTTATAAGTCCCCAAAAATTCAGTTGTTCCTGACCTTAAGGACACATGGCCCAGTGGATAGAGTCGTTGGTTAGTTCATGTGACTTGACTCAAAGAGTTGTGTATTCAATACCAAGCTACAGCAGTGATGAACAAGTAACTTGCAGGGTGAGAGGGAGATAAATCATGACTTCCAATCAAGACTTTACTCAAGGAAAGCATGAGGATGATATACCCAAGTGATTGTAATAAAGGGTTCGGTTCGAAATTCCTAGCACTAGAAGAAGGCCGGGGCAACAAAGATGAGAACAATAGTTCAAATAATGTAAATACTGTAAATAATACCTCATCTCAAAAATATAGACAAGTTGCAGTGGATGTTGGACAATGTTTTCACACATCAAGAAGAGAAACGACAAAAATATAGATCTACAGTAGGATGCTGGGAATATTATGGACTGAACATGTGAGAAACAACCAAGTTTTAAAGAAAATGAAAACAAAAAGGACACTTATATTTAATATCGGCTATTGTGTTTCAGTACTAATTGTTAGTACCTCATCTGGCAGTGAAATAGTTTACTAATTGTCTATACTTCTGCAATCTTAGTTTCTATCTATCTATCTATCTATCTATCTATCTATCTATCTATCTATCTATCTATCTCAGGCTGTTTATATCTATCTATTTATCCCTGTATGTATATCAACCTATCAATCTTTCTATCTCAGCTGGTTCATATTAGTCTGTTCATATCTATCTATCTATCTATCTATCTATCTATCTATCTATCTCAGTTTTTTCATTATCTATCTATCTATCTATTCTAGTCTGTTCATATCTATCTATCTATCTATCTATCTATCTCATTCTGTTCATATCTATCTATCTATCTATCTATCTATCTATCTATCTATCTATCTATCTATTCTGTTCATATCTATCTATCTATCTATCTATCTATCTATCTATCTATCTCCACATGCTGTCATTTGCATATGTTGTGTTGTTAAGATTGTGCCTTTAGTATTTACATTATTTACATTTTTCAAGTTGTTGTCTTCATCTTTATGGCCAAATTCATATTCAAATCCATATTTTGGCCATTGTATATTCTGGCCTTTTCCAGGTGATTGAAATTTCAAACTGAACCTTTTATTTCAATCACTGGAGAATCTGTTCATATGTGAAATCACAAAAATCTCCTTAGCTGGACAAGATAAAAATATTGGTTAGATCCAGTGACTTGACCCAAAGTCCTGTGAGTTCAATAAATGGCTACAGATAACTTAGATACAAATAACTTAAGTTAAAGGGAAATAACTAAGTTATCTGGAAGTAACATGGTTCATGGAACGAGAACAATATACCCCAGTGATCAAAATAAAGGGTTCATTTTGAAATTCTAATCACCTGAAGAAGGCCAGAGCATAAAATGTGAATATGAATATGGCAAACATTTAGCAGTAATGAACTACCAGATAGGATATACAATTAAAATATATGAGTAGATAGGTTTTTTTACTGCCCAGTTCAAACTACTCCCCAGTCTTTTGAACAGAAGTAGCAGTTTATCCATTGTTTCTTTTTAAGGTCGTTCTAAATTCTTTACCTTCTCTTTCATTTCTGGTGACACCTTGTGTCTTGGTGGCATTTCTCCTTGCTTGGAGTGATGTTTACTTTATAACACCTTAACTTGAGTGACTCCTGAGCCTTTTACAGAGTGTGCACCATTTAAAAAATGTAAAAATAGTATTATTTAACTTAAGCAGTAAGACAATCCTAAGAGAACTAGAAGCCCTGCCAGGATTTATTGCCAATAGGCACAATCTTACAACACAACATATGCAAATAACAGCATGTGGAGATAGATAGATAGATAGATAGATAGATAGATAGATAGATAAATAAGAGACTTAGATAGATAGATAGATAGATAGATAGATAGATAGATACTGATATGAACCAGCTGAGAGAGAAACATTGATAGATAGATAGATACACATACAGGTATAAATAGACAGATATGAACAGGCTGAGATAGATAGATAGATAGATAGATAGATAGATAGAAACTAAGAGAGATAGATAGATATGAAAAAACTGGGATAGATAGATTTGTTTTTATTGCTACTGTTTAAAAAGTCAAAAGTAATATAAAAAAAACAATAGCATTAAAAATAATAAAAACAGAAACCTTAGAAAAATACATGGTAGACTAGGTTTATGTATCTGATTAGATTTCATGCCAAAAACTGAAACGAAATAAATTTAAAGCGAAATATATTTATTTAACATTTACAAAGAAACAATCATATGAAAAGTAGAAGTTTTGCCAGGATTTATTACTGGTGGGCACAATCTTAACAAAATAACATATGCAAATGACATCATGTTGATGACACAGAAAAGAAAATGCAGGAATTTCAAGAGAAGATACTAAAGTAAAGTGGGAAGAAAGGACTAACTATCAATTGTAATAAAACAGAATATAAGATTGTCAACAAGAGGAAAAGCCGAATATGCAAGCTACAAAATGAAGATGTCAAAATCAAAGATGGACAGATATTTAATTATCTTATGAGAAAAAGATAAAAAGAAAGACACCCGGTTGCCACTAGGATCTCGCAAGGCATTAAGGGAAAGTGAGAAAAGACAAACTATCAATAGTCAGAAGAATATTGTTGCTTGTAAATAGAAAGAGCCCAAGATAAAGGTTGTGAATTATACAAAAGCAAACAATTTACATTGCTTGCTCTGTTATCCTCATCTTTGTTGTCATATTGTTTTAGAGCAGCCGTCACTCCTCTAGCACTCTCAAGAATGGAATGGTCTGTGGACCAAGGTAGATATAAAAATCAAGACTAATAACTGTTTAGAAATATGGAGTGTCATTGATGATTACTAATTCGGAGAGTCATTGATGATTAGTTATTAATTAACCCATAGGTGGGAGGAGGAGAGGTGAATTCATACCTTTCTCATGAGTATTTGTGTGTGAGTGAATATAACGAATCTGATTCATTACACCAGCAATACATACAAGCGTACAGCACCTTGTATTCTCAAATGGTCACCCATCTAGGTACTGACCAGACGTGAGATTGCTTAACTTTGGTGATCATTCATAAATTGATGTTTCAACATGATGTGGCTGTAAAAACGGATGTTGGAAATAGGATGTTAAAAGAAGTGTATTCATAGCTTTCTCAAGAGTAATTTTACATAAGTGAACATAACGAACTCCCATGAGAATTGGAACACAGCTCTTCAGTTGACCATATCAATTACATCACCTGCTTACAGCATATGGTATTCTTAAGCGGTTATCCATCTAGATACTGACCAGGCTTGAGATTGCTTAACTATGGTTATCATACGGGAACTGGTGTTTAATGAGACCATAATTCTTACCTAGGAAATGTAGAAAAATTTCATGTCATATATTTTATGTGTTGTGGTGCAGCTTGGAATGAGAAATTGGGGAGCTGAGTTTGAATTCCAGTTGAATTCCTTGCATTCACTTACGCACAAATACCCTTTGGAAATGTATTACTCTGTCTCTTCCCTCCAGTTTTGGGTTAAGTAACAGGACAGATCGGGTTCTATAACCTTGGCTGGCAACCAGTCTACCGCAGAAAGTAATGGTAACCTGCTGTGTGATAATCTTTGGCTTACTCAGTCATGTCTCATTTGAGACATGATCACCAAAGCATGTATCACGTATGGCACTTAACTGACTGATTGATGAATCAAAACTCATGTTGTGACTTTAAGTCTGAATTTTAAAAAATTTCCTAAGATGACAGAAAAAGTGACACTGAAATTTAAAATCGTGAGGAGAGGTGTATTCATACCTTTGCCAAGGGTAAGGTGAAAATAATGAGCTCCCACGAGAACTGGAACTCGGCCCTCTAATTAACCATTATCCATTACATCACCTGTTTACTGCATGTGATATTTCTAAGCTGTTATCCATTTAGTTACTGAACAGGCTTATGATTGCTTAACTTTGGGAATTGTACAGGAACTGCTGTTTAAACATAATGTAACCATAAATCTCAAAAAGTAGAAAGACTTTATGTCATGTATCTTTAATGTCGACTATGAGTCAAAACTCCAGAATTTTTTTGTGGGGGTTGCTGTTTTGAAAGAATGAGCAAAGAAAAAAGTAGGTGACCTCCAGAAAGCTCTCAAATATCTTAGCAATACATTTACCATTTAAATTTACATACAACTTGTTCATTGAATTTTTGACAACTCGCAAAACCAGATAAGATTGCTATCAGTGGCATGGCCAAAGAGTGAATTTTTTGATAAGTGAAAATTTACTGAAGCTGGTAGCCACCCCCATGAGTGAGTAAGCTCAGTGTATCATAGAATCTTAAAAGCAAAGATGGAGATTGTAAATAGAATGAAAGAAATGTGCAAAGGCATGTTGCGCGTTGACTTGGCGCTTGATACTAAATCATGGTCTGAAACTCAAAGAAACAATGTCTATAGAATTAAAACTTGATGCCTGAATAAGGAGTCCAGTCAGTGTATGCATAATTTAATCACATACAAACTAATATATATATATATTATTTTTTTCAATTGGAGTAGATAGACTAAACTATCACCCGGTTCACACTCCACCCTCGTCTATCGAACAGGTGAAGAGGCTCATCCCTTGTTTCCTGTTTAGGATGTGGTTTCCAGTTTTTCTCTTTTCCAATCTTTTCACTCTTTTTTTTATTTTATTTTATTTTTTTCAATTGGAGTAGATAGACTAAACTATCGCCCGGTTCACACTCCACCCTCATCTATTGAACAGGTGAAGAGGCTCATCCCTTGTTTCCTGTTTAGGATGTGGTTTCCAGTTTTCTCTTTTCCAATCTTTTCACTCTTACGTAGCCCCCTGCGCATCAGTGGCATTTTCGCCTTGCTTGGGGTGATATGATTAAAAAATATATATATATATATATATATATATATATATATATATTTTATGAAATTCTTAATAAAATGGATGAACCCTGGAGCACTAACCAACAATTAAAGTTACACCACTACTAACCATGGAATTATTTTTTGATATTGAAAATAGCAAAAAAATACTAAATATAAATCTTTATTTGAAATATTTTACGTGCAGGCACTTCAAACTTTGTACTTTAAGTTAACATTAATAAGCACTGAAAAACAAGTACTGAAAATTGTAAATAAATTGGAATTAAAATGTCGTCATTTGCACTTGGTAATATATACCCATGGTTAATGTTCTTGGGTTAAGTCTGACATATTTTTAATCTATTTGTTTAAACATTATTTTTAATGGATACTCGTATTTGAATAGATACTCAGTTTTTTATAAGTAAACAGTATATTTATATATATCTACCAGCCTGAATAACTGAGAAATCCTGTTAGAAAAATATGTGTCCTCTGGTAGGAATCAAACCTGCATCCCCCAGGGGAGACTATCTATTGATTTGATGTGTCTTAGACCACTCAACCACAAAGGGTTTTCAGTAAGACAGAGATAAAATTAAGCCTTTTAAACACACACTTTCATGATTTTTTATAATATTTACATCTGTCCTACTTTCATATCTTAATGTAAACAAAGAAAATCTATTTTATAGAATTTGTTATGAAGTGGATTAACTCTGACATACTTTTCATTTATGTATTTATGTTATTTTTAATGAATACATAATTGACAGTTTCCGCTAGGGGTGGGTGTAAGTTCAAATCCTGCCAGAGGAAGCATATTTTCTTCACAAGATTTCTTGATGATTCAGGTTGGCAGATTTATGTAAAGATTTATGTTGGCAGATTTATGTAAAGATACTGTTTAAGAAAATATGAGTATCTATTAAAAATAACGTTTAAACAAATAAATTAGAAATATATATATCTATATATTTCTGAGATGAGGCATTGTGACAATTTGCTTTATTTACATCATTTTGACTGTTGTCCTCATCTTTATTGTTATATTCATGGCATTGAGTTGGACTGAATTTACGTTTTGTTTAATTTATTTACTTTTGTTCATTTTTAGTTTTTGATTTTAATGTAGTAAAAATTTTGTTTGCATTTTCATTTTACGATGAGTTTATTAAGCAATTTACTAAATACCTGGTAAAGTAATTAACGCTATTAATTACCTGTTAAAGTTATTGATTACTTGGTAAATTAAAGCTATTAATTACATGTTAAAAATGTTAATTAGCTGGTAAAGTAATTAAAGTTATAAATTACCTGATAAAACTATTAATTACCTGGAAAAGTAATTAAGGCTACTAATTACTTGGTAAAGTAATTAAAGCTATTAATTACCTGCTTAGCTATTAATTACCTGGTAATTAAAGTATTAATTACCTGCTAAGCTATTAATTACTGGTAATTAAAGCTATTAATTAGCTCATAAAGCTATCAATTACCTGCTAAGTTATTAATTACCTGGTAATTAAAGCTATTAATTAGATGGTAAAACTATTAATTACCTGGTAATGAAAGCTATTAATTAGCTGGTAAAGCTATTAATTACCTGGTAAAGTAATTAAAGCTATCAATTATCTAGTAAAGCTATAAATTACCAGATAAAATAATTCAAGCTCTACATGGTAAAGTAATTAAAGCTACCAACAACATGGTAAAGCTATTAATTACTTTATAGAGTAATTAAAACAATTTCTTCTTCCAGATAGAGTCTACATTTCTTAGGATCTATTGTTGTAGGCAGATACTGTTCTAAATACATTTTGTCTTTTTGCAACCATCCACCCCAAACTCTGTTCTGGCAACCATTTACACAGGGATATCAGGTAGGTTATGTACTGCTTTCCGCTTTCTCTCTGTATTTCAGTCTGTCTTGGGATTATCAAATTTTCCAGGCCCTTGTTCCTTTCTCTTTCTGAAATTAAATATAAGTGCTCTTTTTGTCAGCATTTTCCCTACAACTTTGTCATTGCTCACATGTTTGGTTCATTTCTGTTACTTCAAGTCTCTCCGGCTTACGGCCATATGTTGAAGACACCAGTTCTTGCTCACTCACCGAAGTTAAGCAACGTTGAGCCTGGTCAGTACTTAGATGGGTGACCACTTGGGAATACCAGGTGCTGTAAGCGTATAGTTTCGGATGTGTGTGCTTACGGCCATATCATGCTTCTTACACCAGTTCTCGCTCAGTCACCGAAGATAAGCCATGTTGAGCCTGGTCAGTACTTAGATGGGTGACCGCTTGGGAATACCAAGTGCTGTAAGCATTTAGTGACAGATGTGCGTGCTTACGGCCATATCACGTTGAATACACCAGTTCTTGCTCAATCACCGAAGTTAAGCAACGTTGAGCCTGGTCAGTACTTAGATGGGTGACTACTTGGGAATACCAGGGGCTGTAAGTGTTTAGTGACAGATATACGTTGTGGTGCAGTGGATATCGCCTCGGAAAGAGAAATCGGTGAGCCGAGTTTGAACTCCAGTTGAATACCCTGCATTCACTTAAGCACTGATACCCTTGGGAAAGGTATTAATCCATCCCTTCCCTCCAGTTATGGCTTAAATAACAGGGTAGGACTTGGGGACCCTGCTCTTAAAAACAAATCCCAATGAATCTTGATACTCGAAAAGAAAAAAGTATTGCTAGACACAAAAACTTATATAAAAAACAACAATAAATTGTTGAAAAAAAGGTTTTACCAGCAATAAATAAAAAAATAAAAATAAAAACAATTAGTTGGCAATAAATGATTGATATGCCATAAAAACAAAACAACAACAACAACAATCAAGTCTCTCCTTCATCTATGAGGAGCAGTTGGGCACCTCAGAGTGGTGTAAACTTGGTCTTGCTAGACTCATTACAGTTGAGTAGTGAGTTTGATCCTCTGAAGTGGCTCAGCCAGATCAGGACTAATAATATTGCTGATTCTTCTTTGGATTTTATCAAAGAGCTCAAGATAAAAGTCACTGACCCTGGACCATATGAGGTAGCAACATTATAATCATGGTCAAATGGTAGATTTATAGTTATATAAATAAGATAGATTCTAGAAAGAAAAATTGTCTTGCACAACACAGTGAACCAACTTTCTTAGCAGCTAACTCAGCAGTGGACTCAATATAGTCATTCCACTTCATATTAGCTGAGAACGTTAGCCTGAGAAGTTGCAAGGAGTCACTTTCCTGGAGATTTGCATCAGCCATGATGATGGAAGGCAAGAAGGGCTCTTTCAGATGATTAATAGAGAAAAATTTTGAAGGCAGAAAGAGCTCTTTCAGATGGTTAATAGAGAAAAGTTTTGAAGGCAGAAAGGGCTTTTTTAGATGGTTAATAGAGAAAAGTTTTGAAGGCAGAAAGGGCTCTTTCAGATGGTTAATAGAGAAAAGTTTTGAAGGCAGAAAGGGCTCTTTCAGATGGTTAATAGAGAAAAGTTTTGAAGTCAAAAAGGGCTCTTTCAGATGGTTAATAGAGAAAAGTTTTGAAGGCAAAAAGGGCTCTTTCAGATGATTAATAGAGAAAAGTTTTGAAGGCAAAAAGGGCTCTTTCAGATGGTTAATAGAGAAAAGTTTTGAAGGCAGAAAGGGCTCTTTCAGATGATTAATAGAGAAAAGTTTTGAAGGCAGAAAGGGCTCTTTCAGATGATTAATAGAGAAAAGTTTTAAAGGCAAAAAGGGCTCTTTCAGATGATTAATAGAGAAAAGTTTTGAAGGCAGAAAGAGCTCTTTCAGATGGTTAATAGAGAAAAGTTTTGAAGGCAGAAAGGGCTCTTTCAGATGGTTAATAGAGAAAAGTTTTGAAGGCAAAAAGGGCTCTTTCAGATGGTTAATAGAGAAAAGTTTTGAAGGCAGAAAGGTCTCTTTCAGATGATTAATAGAGAAAAGTTTTGAAGGCAAAAAGGGCTCTTTCAGATGGTTAATAGAGAAAAGTTTTGAAGGCAGAAAGAGCTCTTTCAGATGGTTAATAGAGAAAAGTTTTGAAGGGCAGAAAGGGCTCTTTCAGATGGTTAATAGAGAAAAGTTTTGAAGGCAGAAAGGGCTCTTTCAGATGATTAATAGAGAAAAGTTTTGTTTTGGAAGTGTTAAAATTAACAAGCCCTCTTTTTCCCCAGTTAACAACAGACTTGAGTTCATTTTGAATATATTAAATGAATTAAATGACCTAATCAGATTTAATCTCTGATTTTTGAGTTTTTTTCTGTTTAAACTTGAAATAACTATTTTTGTCATTTTTTTTTTTTTTGCTTCCAGGGATCCTACTGGGCTATTGACAACAATCCCACTGATGATCCCCTTCCATCTCGTCAGAAACGAAGGCGACTCAATGAAAGGGTAAGTCACAAAATATTTTACTATCATTTTAAATCATGATTACAGTTCATTTTAAATTTGGAATTGCAACCATGCTTTCTGAGGTACTAATACATTTTTCTTTATCTCAGTACCTGTATATTCCCATAATGAAATATAGGCCCACAGCCTATGAATTTGTGTTGTTTCTTTAGCCAGTAGTGTTTTTTTTTTAATTCTAATTGTTTAATGATTTAGCTTGAGAAATAGGAGAGCAGAATTTGAATTACCATCAAGTTCATTGGACTCTCTTATGTGCTAATACCCTGGGGAAAGGCATGAATTCATCTCTCCCCAAAAACTAATGAGTAAACAGGACAGACTGGTCCAAATTTTTCATTGCCTTTATGTAATAATACCCTTGGTAAAGGTATGACTCCATCTCTCCCACCCAACAGAAGGTCAAATTAGTCCACTTTTTCATTGCATACCCTTATGTGCTAATACCCTTGGGAAAGGCATGAATCCATCTCTCCCACCCAACTTATGAGTAAACAAAAGGACAGACTGGTCCAAATTTTTCATTGCTGTTATGTGCTAATAACATTGGGAAAGATATGAATCCATCTCCCCACCCACCACCAGCTTATGAGTAAGTAGTAGGACAGACTAGTTCATATAGCCTTGATTGGCACCCAGTCAACTAGGAGGAAAACTCTGAATTTAAATCACCTGCTGCCTTATAGATTCTGACTCTTTAACTTCTGAGTGGAGGGATGTTGTAACCTCAATATCTCCAGTGCAAAAATAACAAAAAACAAAAATAGCAGCAAGCCATTGCACTATTCTATTTTAAATGTCACCATAAACCACCACTGGGAAATAGAGGAGAGTAGTGACCACAGCAGTGCAAAATAAACTGAATAAATGATGATGATGATGTTCAGTTGTTCAGCAATTGTATGCTGTTTGATCCCTTTTTTTTACCATTTTTGAGTGGAGAGGTATTGTTAGATATCAGTTATTAATTAGACCCTCAATTTTCCTCAAGAAAACAAATGGCACCAATATTTCCATGTATATATATTGGATATGTGTTGTGGGGCATTGGATATCGGCTCGGAACGAGAAATCGGGGAGCCGAGTTCGAATTCCAGCTGAATTCATTGCCTTCACTTGCGCACAAATACCCTTGGGAAAGGTATTAATCCATCTCTTCCATCCAGTTATAGATTAAATAACAGGACAGATTGGGTTCTATAGCCTTGGCTGGCAACCAGTCTACTGCAGAAAGCAATGGCAACCTACTGCGGGATAATCTTCTGCCCAGTCAGTCATATCTCTTTTGAGACATGATCACCCAAGCGGGTATTACGTATGGCACTTAACTGACTGATATATATTGCTTCGTGAATTGATAAATATATATATATGAAGGTTCACACATGTATAATATTTTATTTGTTGCTAATAAAACAGTGCTTAATGCAGTATGAACAGAACTATGTTTTATATATATATATATATATATATATATATAATGTCTTATGTTAATGACACAACTTAGAGTTTCATTATTTACATTATTTGGACTATTGTCCTCATCTTTGTTGCAATTTGTATGACGTTTCAGCTGTTGTACACTCCGGCCTTCTTGGGTAAAAAGAGTACCATAATACAATTCACTTCACCAGAAATCTAGAAATGTCATGCTGTACTGTTACACATTTGCGCTGGCAATTCTAATACAAATATCTTTGAGTGTTTGGGTATCAATATGAGGAGAGTGCCGAGAATTCAGAAAGAGTTGGCTGATATATCCAGTCAACATCATGGTGTTTGGTGTAATCACTAGTGTTGGCAACACTTATCTTGCATTTGTCTTGCAACGGGACTCTGCACCATGCCACACAAGCAGAAGAGCTCAGTCATAGTCAGACAATTTTTGAAGCCACATCCCCACTGGCCACCTAACTCTCCAGACTGCAGCCCTCTTGATTATCACGTGTGGAGGTGCAATCATGCAAGAGACCAACTAAACACTTTGTAATATCAAAGATAAACTGAAGGCAAGGATTATGGCAGCATTCACCAACTTAAACAAGGAGACTGTCCAGAAGAGACGCAGGGGATTCCAAAATCATCTGGAAGCCATGGTTGAATCCAATGGCAATTTTATAGAATAAAATTACTTTTGTATATTTCAAGATATTTTTGAGTAATTTTGGCAGATATATCTGTTAAATTGAGATATCGGTGCTATTTTCATTTCTGTGTAATTTAGGCAACAATGCATCTGTTGCACTCTGTATGTATAGGGGTTATAGTTAAAAACGTAGGTATAGGTTTGGCTTGTGCAAGAATTGAAATGTTAGCCATAGGTTTGGTTTGGAATTGAATCAAAATGGTAGACATATGTATTCTTGAAAGGAAGAAACAATATTGTATCTTTAGCATTTTATTGTCATGGCAAATATATACAAATAAATAGAAAGGATATAATTCTCTCCTGAGAAATTTCTTTTTTTTTTTAACAATTTGCATATTTCCAATTCTCTACCTGAATACTGATGTGACTTGTATTTTCCCATCTCATACTCACTCTCTCTCTCTCTCTCTCTCTCTCTCTCTCTCTCTCTCTTTCTCTCTCTCTAGGTACTAAGAGTTTATCTCTTTAACAGAGCAGATTCATGCTGACCTCAAAGTTTCATGAGGACACCGTTATGATGTTCTCACGTGTCAGGTAAAAACATCATGGCGGTGCCCTCACAAAAATTTGAAGTTGGCATGAATCTGGTCTATTTAAAAAACAAACCCTTTGTACTTATCAATGCTCAGTCTCCACCATGATATCGAGCCCTTTACAATAAAATATTGCCTGCCAAAATAGTTTTATCTGTAAAACCACTAAAAAACAACAGCCTTGTTGCTAAACATTATCACAATGAAACAATATATATATATATATATATATATATATATATATATATATATATTATGTGAAAAGTGTATGTATATAATTATAAATATTAATATATATGCATTTTGTTATATATATTATATTATTTATATATTATATATGCGTGGTACTTATTTCAAAGCGCTCAGTATCATTGATAGAGCTGACATATTTATATAGATAGGTGTGACGTGTGTGTGTGTGTCTTTGCACATGTTAATGGGTGTACAAATATATATATATGTCTGTGTCTGTCATGACGACAAATTTTCCTCCACTTCCACAAAAATACACCAATATACACAGCCCTACATATAGCCAATTTTTTAAAAAATTAATCAGTTTATCTGATGATCGCAAGAGCGTGAAACCCAGAGTTACAAACTCACACCTATCTATCTATCAATATATATATATATATATATATATATATATAAAATCTCCATGGTTACATAATTCTAAATTTTGACTGAACAATTTTGACACACCTAAATGCATTTCCTCCAACTACCTCTCCCTAATTTTCTAAATAACCATGAATTCATCTTATATTTTAAAAATAAATCATTTTCACCATTTGTTTTAACATATCACCTGAAGAAGAACAGTATTGTTCTGAAACATGAAAATTTTTGTGTAGTGATATTATGCTTTTATAAACCATTGTAATAACAAAATTGGATTTGTGTTGTGGTGCAGTGGATATTGGCTCGGAACGAGAAATCGGCGACCTGAGTTTGAATTCCAATTGAATTCATTACATTCACTTACGCACAAATACTCTTGGGAAAGGTATTAATCCGTCTCTTCCTTCCAGTTATGGGTTAAATAACAGGACAGATTGGGTTCTATAGCCTTGGTCGGCAACCAGTCTACCGCAGAAAGCAATGGCAACCTACTGCGGGATAATCTTCTGCCCAGTCAGTCATGTCTCTTTTGAGACATGATCGCCCAAGTGTGTTTCACTTTTGGCACTTAACTGATTGACTGACTAACAAATTTATACTATATATTTCTATGTATATTTATGAAAGCTTTGTTAAAAATGACAGAGAAAGTGCTATGGTTACGTTTTTATATAATTTTTCTTGTGAACTTAAAATTTTTTTCTTTTCAGAGCATGTATTATACCAAAATTCCCTAAATGTTTTTTTTTATTTTGGCTATACTTTTAGCCATTATTTAGGTTATTACATTTTAAAAGAACTAAATTTGTGAGCTCATATACTAAGTTTTACCAAAAGAAGATTAAATGGTTAAACTGGAAATGATTAATATCATTAAATAATTTTAGGATTTTGTATTGTGTTTTATTTGTATTGTGTTTGTATTGTGTTTTATTTGTATTGTGTTTGTATTGTGTTTTATTTGTATTGTGTTTTATTTGTGTTTTATTTGTATTGTGTTTGTATTGTGTTTTATTTGTATTGTGTTTGTATTGTGTTTTATTTGTATTGTGTTTGTATTGTGTTTTATTTGTATTGTGTTTGTATTGTGTTTTATTTGTATTGTGTTTTATTTGTGTTTTATTTGTATTGTGTTTGTATTGTGTTTTATTTGTATTGTGTTTGTATTGTGTTTTATTTGTATTGTGTTTTATTTGTGTTTTATTTGTATTGTGTTTGTATTGTGTTTTATTTGTATTGTGTTTGTATTGTGTTTTATTTGTATTGTGTTTTATTATCATATCAAGATTACCAGTGCAGCTATAACTAAGTTTCAGTGAATTTTATAAAAAATTTTGTTATGGTGGTTATTAGTTGGGAAATGTTTCTGAACTAGGTTAAGGAATTTATTGCCTAACTTGGTACTAATCATTTGGTTAAATGGTGGTGTGTATCAAATTCTTCTTTTTCTTCAATGTGCCCTGTCCCTTCAGGACGTAGGCGATCATGACTTTCCACGTCTCCTTATCCTTGGTGACTCTTAACACGCCTTCTCCTGTTACTCCATGTAGCCCTTGTTCCATCATCCACCTGATTAGGTCCTTCAAATACATTATCCGTTGCTTTCCCCTGTCTCTTTTCCCCTCTATCTGGCCTGTTAGTATCAGGTTCTCCAAGCCCTCTTTCCTCATTGCATGTCCCAGGAACTTCAGCTGTCTCTTCCTGATGCTCAGTATTAATTTCCTTTTCGTTTCCATCATTTCTCACATGCTCGATCAATGATATTCGCAGCATCCTTCTGTAGAACCACATTTCAGTTGCTTCAATTTTTCCCTTAATCTTTGATTTTATTGTCCTGCATTCACTGCCATAGCACATCCTACTGACCTGAAAAAATATCAATTCCTTAAATATTTTTTAAATGCCATTATCCAGTATTGACCTTTTGTACACTCTGAATGAAGTGTAGGGTAAACTGTAATCTTCTCTACAGATCCCTATAAACTATGTCTCTTACTTATTGAGAGTTACAGAATTCTCAATCTTGAGTGCCTCTTGGGCACTGTACAGAGTGAATATCTTTTTACTAAATTGCTCATTGGAGAGTTCCGGTTATATCTCAGGATACAGAATTTTATAACAAAACTATTGGAATAGAGAAGCGTCATTAGTGCACAACATCACTTTCCAAGGGTTCTTTTTAAATTGCATTCTCTTGTGTTTGATGCCTTTCCAGTCGTTGGGAAATATAATAATACAAGTTGGCATCATTGTTAATAAGTCTTCACTAATTCCATAAGTTTGGCACCTAAGCCATTTTTTCTCTTCCTTGCCTAAAGATAAGTGCCTTTGTTTCAGATGGGATGAAAACAAATTATTTCTTCAGACTATTTTACCATTATACATACATACGTATATATACTTATGTATAACATGTCAGGTAGGGTTTATTATTTATCAAATGCATCTCAGTTGTCAGGCAAAGTGCAGTTTAATGCATCCTTGTCCTTGGATGGAGACACAGTTGAGAAAAAAAAAACTACTGAGAGATGTCCAATCCTGGAGAACAGGCTGTACCCTACACTGCACAAAAAGTGGGGATTGGTGGTTACCACTGAGACAGGGAAACTAATGGTTGTGAATCTGGGTAATTTTTGTCCCAAACATGGATGTACACGCTTGGGTTTCCCCACCATAAACCTGACCTTGTGTCACATCATGTATCAGTGAGGAGACAAGGTAAATATCCATACATAAATATCAACACACAGATGTGACAGACTGTTTCTTGCTAAACACAATCATCAGGTCATGTGTGTTGCGTTTTTGCTTGACTATCATTGATGGATTGTGGTTTGTCTATTGCATCTCATTTTAACAAATACATTTACCAAAATTACACAAAAAATATCTTGAAATACTGAAGAATAAATTAATTCAATAAAATTGCCATTGACTTCAACCACAGCCTCCAGAGAACTTTGGAATCTCAGCCAACTCTTTTGGACAGTGTCCTTAAGTTGGGATGATGTGCATTGTGGTGCAGTGGATATTGACTTGGAATGACAAATCATGGAGCCGAGTTAGAATTCCAGTTGAATTCCTTGCATTCACTTACGCACAAATACCCTTGGTAACAGTATTAATCCATCTCTTCCCTCCAGTTATGGGTTAAATAATAGGACAGATTGGGTTCTGTAGTGTTGGCTGGCAACCAGTCTACCGCAGAAAGCAATGACAACCTATTGCCGGATAATCTTCTGCCCAGTCAGTCATGTCACTTTCAAGACATGATCACCCAAGTGTATATCATGTATGGCAAGATCTAAATCAGTTTACAAGTGATCTAACAAAATGTAACTGTAAGTTCTATGCTGACAGTTTCTTCTGTTGTACTTCTCACCTGTGGAACTCTCTTCTAGCTCCTTGCTTCACTTTAATCTACAAAAATTTCAATGCAATTATTATTATTAATGATTCTGTTCATAATTCTTCCTTGTCCTGTAATCCCTTGTGACTTAGTGGCTTTAGTGCCTTACATGAGGTGATACCAATTAAAAAAAATTCTCTCATTTATAAAAACAAAAATTACTTCTTATTTTATTATTATTAATTTCTTATAATCTTCTTGTAATATAATTTTCTGCCTAGTCAGTCATGTCTCTTTGGAGACATGATCGCCCAAGTGTGTATCACATATGGCACTTAACTGACTGACTAGATTCCCACCCTTTTACTGTCAAAATAGTCGAGAGTAATCACCACTTTTAATCCAGCATTTTCTTTTCTCGCACTTTTCGCTTGTTGCCATCTTCTATCTCCTTGATTCCCAGTTTTCTTTTATTCTTGCTTCAACTTCCCCTGCAACTTGTTTTCTTTTCTTTCTTTTCTATCACTGTAACCCCCCTGCACACCAGTGACAGTCCTGTCTTGCTTGGGGTGAAATGATTAAAAAAAATAAAAAGTAAAGAAAAATCTGGTGAGATGAGACATCAGAAGATTTAAGATCAATGAATGAGTTTTTTCTCTTGTGTTCAGCTAATAATAATTTAATTGATTATTTTAAGTTGATGAAGGATTTAATCTTTATAAGAAAAACATGTCCAATGATTTGGATTAATGGATAAGCCATCTGTTAAGGGCTTATCTCTTGTTTTGAGTGATAACAAGGAAAACACTAAACACTTTTTATAAGAAGTCATTTTCTTCATCAGGAATTTGAATCCATTGTATAATTAAGGAAGACATTGGATAAAATGATAAAACAGTTTACCCACAGATTATTAGCTTTATCTTTGTTGTTGTAATCAGAATGTTTTAGTCACCCTACTCTCCAGCCTTCAGCAGGTGTTTGCTGATCTGGGTATATCCAAAACTATATATGGCCTAAAACTATACCTACCTTGCTTTCATTGTCCATCACAGCCATTTAATATCTAGGTCAACAAAAGATGTAACTGAAAACATTTGATACCAAAAATTTGTCAGTGTCAAGTGCTGAACAAATGATTTAGTCAGTAATACTTACTTAATGAATCTTACATGGCAAATTATTTTTTATTTATAATAATTATATTCAGAAAATTGTCCTTATTTTATCGCTGATTTTCATCAGGTTGATCTGGATAATCTACATAGAATTCTGAAATGAACCCTTTATTAAATCTATGGAGATAGACTCTTCTTGGTCTATTGCTCATGTCTAGGCATACCTTGTCTAGTTCTTATTTCTTGGATATTGCCTGACCTGTCTCCACTGTGTCTTTAGGACTTAATCAGATTAAAGTAATGATTATGTTGATGTGATTGCACGTGAAGGAGAGGGAAATACTGAAATTAAAATTAAAATTTTAAAAATATTTTTTTATATGTGTTTGTCATAGATTTTTCTGAAATTGTTTTGATATTCCGACATTTATGTATACATTTACTGTATTGAGGCAGAAGATAATTTTCTAAACATATATTGTTAAATACAAGAGACAATGAATGTTTATTATGTTTAATCATGAGCCATTCTAAACATATTTTGGCTTTAATTTCAGTTGAAAATAAAGACAAAAATTCTCCAACATTTGGATATTTTTTTTTGTTATGTTGGTTCTAAGCTTTCGGCTCACATGAGCCAGCTTCCGAGAGATTACAGGGATGTTAACAAAAAAACATCCACCATCAAAGATGATTTTATCTTGTGTTGACATCAAACATTGCTAAGCAATGATAACAGTTACTAAATAGCAGACGCAGTTCGTAAATTTGTAATGCAGTTCTATGACATCACACTGTGTAAGAGCTTGAAATGTTAGCAGAACTATATATCTAAATGCAATATAATGTGTTATGACTAGATTGAAATGTGATTTTACAAAGTGTAGGCTGTTTTGATTGAATGTAGATGGCCTCCAATATCTGAAGGTTTTTTACTGAGTGTATGAGTGAGTATTATTGTGTTGTTAACTAAAATCTGTCTAATATTATCTACATGGCTATGTTTTTCTCAGAAATGTTGTTTCATTGAACTCTGATCAGAAAGATGACAGGTTAGTCCATGGGAGAGCATGGTTGTAGTAAAACCAATATATGTAGTAGGTTTATTATTATTACCAGAGATACAATCTCTGATATATATATATATATATATATATATATATATATAGATTTATAAAAATATATCTATCTATGTTTCTGAGATGAGGTATTTAACTATTTACACTTTTTATATTATTCAGACTGTTGTCCTCATTTTTTTTTGTCATATTGACTATGTTCCAGCATATGAGCTGTGATAAAAATTGTTTCTGAGACATTAAGTTTATAAGTTCTGAAAATTCATACACTGACATCTCCAGGGACACATGCCCCAGTGGATAAAAGCACTGCTTGAAGTAATGCAGTGACTTGGCCCAATTGAAAGAGAGTTTATAGAGGGAAATAACTGAAACTGAAATATCCAGAAAAGGCATGGCATGTGGAACTAGAAAAATCTACCCTTGTGAACAAAATAAAGTGTTCAGTTCAAGATACCAATGTATATCACCTGAAGAAGGCCGAAGCGTACAACAGCAAAAACATTGTGAATATGACAATAAAAATGAGGACAGTTGTCTGAACAATGCAAATAGTGTAAACTGTTTAAAGAGATAGATAGATAGATAGATAGATAGATAGATAGATAGATAGATAGATAGATAGATAGATAATGAACAGTCTGAGATAGATAATGAACAATCTGAGATAGATAGATAGATAGATAGATAGATAGATAGATAATGAACAATCTGAGATAGATAGATAGATAGATAGATAGATAAGAACAGACTGAGATAGATAGATAGATAGATAGATAGATAGATAAGAACAGACTGAGATATATATATATATATATATAGATAGATAGATAGATAGATAGATAGATAGATAGATAATGAACAGTCTGAGATAGATAATGAACAATCTGAGATAGATAGATAGATAGATAGATAGATAGATAGATAGATAATGAACAATCTGAGATAGATAGATAGATAGATAGATAAGAACAGACTGCGATAGATAGATAGATAGATAGATAGATAGATAGATAGATAAGAACAGACTGAGATAGATAGATAGATAGATAGATAAGAACAGACTGAGATAGATAGATAGATAGATAGATAGATAGATAAGAACAGACTGAGATATATATATATAGATAGATAGATAGATAGATAGATAGATAGATAGATAGATAGATATTATCCTACATTTTATGCACGACTCTGAGTTTCATGCAATTTTCAACAATCTTCAATAAGCACCCAATGATTGCTGTAAAATGCATGAAACTCATGTGTCATGCGTAAGTAGCGGCACGGTTGCTTAAATTGCAAGCCCACCACCATTCTGTACTTTCGGCAGCCTGTGAAGGTGAAGTTGAGGCACAGTTGCTTAAATTGCGAGCCCTCAACTGTTCTGTACTTTCAGCCGCTCGTGAACGTTTCTTAGCAGCGGCATCCATTATTCGTGAGACCGTCACTACTCCATACTTTCAACAGCCCATGAACATACTTTAGCAGCAGTGTCTGTTAAGACTGTTGCTGCGCTGTACTTTCAGAAGCCCTTAAAGCGGCCCTATCAGCAGTAGTGTTAAAGCAGCCCTATCAGCAGTAGTGTTAAGCTCAGCCCATATGGAGTTATCCAACCTAGAGCGCCTAAGTTTTTTTTATGGAAGCAATCACTGGATAACCGAATGGAACACCTATCATAAGTTTCAGTTGCCCTATGTTTGCTGAATGCAGTGTGTTTTGTGACAATAGCACAGCACTAACAGAGAGGCTTTTGTTGACCCTAGTGACCCTCTTTGCTGATGCCGAAGGGCTTTGACGCCCAATAAAAAATCTTTGGCATGGATTTAAAAAGGAACAAACTCACAGAGATGTTTGTGTAATTATGTGGCCAATTTTGGTCATTTAGAAGTAATTACAGTGAAATTAGAAGAGCAAAATGTTCGTATAAGCTACCTTGATAGTTAATCTGGAGTGTGAGACATGTACAGCGAGATACCAATCCTAAAAGTGCACGATTACAGTTCCACAAAATGTTAAAAGTGAATATGAAGGCAATGCCTAATCAGGCAGCCTTAATTTTAATAGATCAGTTTAATCATGCATAATTCAACTGACGTGGCCAATCGGGCATTCGATTAGAACTCATGAAGTTAGTTAATGTGTGAACACAGTTTCGCTGAGCACCATATCTGCAAATTACAATCTGTAAAATTAATGCATGATGAACCTTGACATCAAAAACTTTAAAAGTTAAGGTGGAATTTAAGTTAAATAGATTAAAAAGCAGTAGTTGTTTCCAGTCAAAGCGAAACTGTAGATTGAAAGAAAAATGAATGGATATGAGTCAAATTTTGATTTCCGGTATCGATGTCAAATAAGTTATTCATTGCAAACTGAATTTTGAAGGCTAAATAAGTCCTCTGAGTAAATGGTATCATGGCTGAGTCTAAGAACTACAATTATACCTACTGAGAGCAAAACCCAAAGTAAAAACCAAAATAAAAGGGCTGTAAACCTGATTTTAATCAGACCCGATAGGATATCTGGGTATCAATTTCCAATATTGGGGAAAATGAGTTGTCTGAGAGGATCTACTAATGTTTGAAACTAAAAACTTTAATTTTACCAAGTTAGAGCAAATACTGTAGCAGAATCCACAATAAAAGGGCTAAAATTCTGATCTTGATCAGACCTGATTGGATATCGTGTTATCGATTTCAAATATTGGGGTGGGGTAGGGGTTGGAAAAAATAAGTAGCCCATGACCTGACCAAAAGTTGAAATAATATTTGTGTGAAGTTTGGGGAGAATCAGATAAAAATTGTGAATTTGTATTAAGAACATACATACAGACAGACAGACAGACACACACACACACACACACAAACATCTTACCTTTTATATATATAGATATCGGGGGGATCAAAAAAATAAGCAACCCATGGCCTGACCAGAAGCCTAAAGAATATTTGTGTAAAGTTTGGTGAGAATCTTACCTTTTATATATACAGATATAAAACCTTTTGTTTTGGATATTATTATACATCCTACAAATATAAACATTCCACCTCCGTTACTCATGAAGTAGTTTAAGAAAAATCCAACTTGCTGTTAAAAATTATTTACTTATTTAAGTATTGTGTGGTCCCACTATGTACCTTATTCAGACAAAATAATTTTCTTTAAAAATTAATTAATTACATTGTTTCATTTATAACTTATACTCCAACATAATTTAAAAAAATAAAAATTATTTTACCAAAATAAATGACCCACACAATACTTAGTTGTTCTTAATACAATGTAACTAGGTATACCATAATTATTTAATCCTAATCCTGACTTAAACATTCCAGCCCCTTTACTCATGTGATAGTAGTAAAAAAATTTATTATTCAATAAAAAAAGCCTAAAATCTAACCTCCTGTTAAAAATTATTATCTACCTATTTACAAAATCTAAGGTCCTACTATGTATATTATCCAAACAAAATTAAAAAGTGACATGTTTAGATCCAATTCATCCAAACCCAAATATTAAAAATCCATGGTTACATAATTCTCATTTTTAATTGAACAATATTGACACGCCTAAAACATTTTTTCCAACTACAACTCCCTAATTTTCTAAATAACCATGAATTCATCTTATATTTTAAAAATAAATCATTTTCACCATTTATTTTAACATATCACCTGAAGAAGAAGAGTATTGTTCTGAAACATGAAAATTTTTGTGTAGTGATATTATATTTTTATAAAGCACTGTAATAACAAAATTACAATATTAAGCTCTACTCTGTATCGAGCACTCTACAAAAGAGTAAATGCTTGAACATATTTAATAATTACCT
This sequence comes from Ascarosepion bandense, assembly GCA_037127315.1. Lineage (NCBI taxonomy): Eukaryota > Metazoa > Mollusca > Cephalopoda > Sepiida > Sepiidae > Ascarosepion > Ascarosepion bandense. The sequence goes on along the minus strand of JBBBDQ010001075.1, from coordinate 41,779 downwards.
ATATTGCAGTTTCATCAATGAAAGAATGAAGAAAATTTAGGGTGATTTTGACGAGTTCATCTTCGATTCCTGCCTTGTAAAATTTTGCAAAGTAATAATAACAAAAGAACCATTCTATTTTCATTTAGAAAATAAAATTGGCAATAAATACTAAAAATAGTATGAAATATGTCATTTCCTTTAAAAAAACTGGGGTGTCCTAATAATTATGGTCGATAGTATATATATATTACTCTCATTGACACACATATATGTCTGTTTAATGGTAAATGAACTTGTCAGCCCATGTGCAGTGTTTTTGCTTGACATTACATATATCGCCCGGTTCACACTCCACCCACATCTATTGAACAGGTTAAGAGGCTCATCCCTTGTTCCCTGTTTAGGATGTGGTTTCCGACTTTCTCTTTTCCAATCTTTTCACTCCTATGTAGCCCCCTGCACATCAGTGGCATTGCTGCCTTGCTCGGGGTGATACGATTAAAAAAAAAATAAAAATAAAAAATATATACAGATTAATGACATAGTGTTGGTAGTCTATTGTATAATTCTAATGATTATTTTTGTGGGCAAATTTTGTTAATTTGCTTATTATTTACTTATTTATTTGTTTGGGTTAATTTGTTTTACTTGTTTTTATTGACTTATTTTATTTTATTTATTTCTATTTAACTTGTTCGGGTGATTTGTTGACTTCTTTTCCTAAGTTTAACAAATGTAGAAAAAATATTCGTTAATTCATGCATAAATGCTTCCCTGCATAAAGCACTTTCCACAAGATATTTAACAAAAACATGGTAAAAGTTAGCTACAGTTGCACTGAGAACATGACACAAATAAAAACAAAAGGACAACAGGAAAACAATCAACAAAACGCCTGAACAAATTAAACCCAGGATGTGCGTTGTGGTGCAGTAGATATCGGTTCGGAATGAGAAATTGAGGAGCCAAATCCGAATTCTAGCTGAATTCATTGCATTCACTTACATGCAAATACCCGTGGGAAAGGTATTAATCCGTCTCTTCCTTCCAGTTATGGGTTAAATAACAGGACAGATTGGGTTCTATAGCCTTGGTCAGCAACCAGTCTACTGCAGAAAGTAATGGCAACCTACTGTGGGATAACCTTCTGCCCAGTCAGTCATGTCTCTTTCGAGACATGATCACCCAAGCGTGTATCACGTATGGCACTTAACTGACTGACTGAATATAATAGTTGAACATATGAGTAAGGCCTCTACTGGGCATAAAGTGGGGGATCAGTTTTATATTGTTATGAAGTAATAAACTGATCCCCCACTTATTACTATATAATAATATAATACATATCTTCCTCTTCCAGCTATGAGTCAAATAAAAGGATAGATTGGGTTCTATAGCCTTGGTCGGCAACCAGTCTACTGCAGAAAGCAATGGCAACCTACTGCGGGATAACCTTCTGCCCAGTCAGTCATGTCTCTTTTGAGACATGATCGCCCAAACGTGTATCATGTATGGCACTTAACTGACTGACTGTATCTACAGAATGAAGAATGAATGTCTCTTAAATGACAATTGCTTGCAAAACAACATAATATACCAAGCCACTCTAAATTAGCAGATAAACTGACGGCAACTGGGAAGGGAGAAACTACACACATCAAACATACTTATAAAATACTAAATATGCAAACAACACGCTGCTTGCTAAACATATCCGCAAGTTTAAAAACAAAAGACATACCATACCAAAAATATCCTGGAAAATAATGAAAAGACAACGATCAATAAAAACTGTAAACTCTGCCAACAGGAAAAAAAAATCTAATTACGTTCCCAGACCAAAACAAAATTCTGAATAAATGTTTAGAACTCATCTCAAAATGAAGACATGGAAAACAAATTTTTAATAAGCTACTTAAAAATCAAAAACTGAAAATGAAAAAGAATAAACAAAAAAATAAAATAAAATAAACAAAAATGTAAAATTGATTAATCCAAACAAATAGATAAACTAAAGAGATAATAAACAAATTGAAAAACCATACCCACCAAAATAAACATTAGAATAAAACTATAGACAACTCACAATGCAATAGAATACCCACAATGCATCACTGACCTGTAGATATAAAAAACTGAGCAAAAACACAACACAACACACAAGGCTTTGACAACTGTATTTAGCATGAAACTTTTGCCTCTGGACGTTGACATCAATGTTCACTTTGATATATATACATATCTAAACTTATTTATAAATGGAACTTTGTCTGTGTGTGTGTGGATATGTGTGTGTCCCCGTTACCTATAGACTCCGAAATGGCTGAACTGATTTTCTTGAAAATTTACACAGTTGTACGATAAGCATCTGCAAGTGTTCTTAGCTAGGTTTTGTGTCGAGGTACCCCCGATAAATATCGAAAATAGATAATTAAAAAAAAAGTGTGTGTGTGTGTCATTATCTGCCTGTATGTCTGTATTCTTTTCAGCCCTTTTATTTTAGTTTTTGCTTCGGATTTGGCTCTAAGGAGGTATAATTGTAGTTCTTACTCTCAGCCATGATACCATTTACTCAGAGGACTTATTTAGCCTTCAAAATTCAGTTTACGATGAAAAAACTTATTTGATATCAATACCAGGAAATCAAAATTTGACTTACATCCATTCATTTTTCTTTCAGTCTACGGTTTCGCTTTAACTGGAAACAACTATTGCTTTTTAGTCTTTTGTGCCAACATCCAAAGAGTCTGAGCTCCAGGACCATGGATTAGTTTTAAAGCTTTCATTACACTCAAGCAACCCCAGGCTATACTGCTAGTATATATATATGTATTATAAGTTATAGTTTAGAACATGTACAAATTATAATTTACTACAAAAGTGTAGATTATGCTTCGGCATTGAAAAAACAATGTTTTATCAGGTAGTTAATAATGATGGTACTAAACGTTACTTTTGAAAAAGATTAAAAAATCTCACTTTCCCTTTATTTTTGGAAAATTGTACAAGGTAGAGAGAATAGAAAAGAAGAGCAAACCAAAAAGGAAATTGAAAAAATGGGGTAAAACAAAAAAGAAAGACAGATACATCGGAAATAAAGAGTGTGATACAGAAAATAAAAGGAACACAGTGAAAATATAAATAATAATAATAATAATAATAATAAAAAATGAATTAAAAAGTGGAAATAAAAAGCAAAGGGGAAGACAGAAGAGAAAGAAAGAGCTAAGTGGAGAGAGCCGATGATAACAGATGATTCATTGCTCTATTTCTATATTGAGCATTGTTTTAAATTAATGTTTCGAATGGTGTTAATAATTTCTTCATTCTTTATTCATTTGTGTATATATATATATATATATATATATATATATATATATACACAGGGCCGTAGCTGATGCTAAAATAACACCAGGCACAGAGAAAATTACCCGTATTTATTAGTTGACAATGTGATGACATCATCAGTGTCATCCATTTCCAGAAACTATGATTTTTGCAGATTTTTTCGGTTATTCCAATGGAAATTAGGCACAGAATGTGAACGAAAGCAGGAAATCGGGTTCGGACTTTCTGAGTTCATTCGGATGTTTTCTTCGTTTTTCTTTCTTTCTTTCTTTCTTTGTGAATTGTTTAGTTTGATTTCTGACGAAAACATTTTTCCTTGCCCAGATTTTCACTATAATTGCACTGATCGGCCCGGTGTGCCCAGTAGTCAGATACGGCCATGTATATATATATATATATATATATATATATATATATATATATATATGTATCCTTATCTACATCTTATCTATATATCTATGACCAAGAAAAGCGAGATGAGAAAGAAAAGAGTAAAAGGTATAACAAAAATTGGAAAAAGGAAGAGGAAAGGTTTAAGAGAAAATAGAAAGTAAGTAAAAATAGAAGATGAAAAAAGAAAGAGAAAGAAGAAAGGAAAAGAAAGAAGAGAATAGGCAAAAAAAGATCAAAGAGCAAAGAATAGAAGAAGACAAATGAGAAGAATTAAGAGAATGTAGGAAGATGAGAAAGAGAGAGAGAGAGAGAGTTATTTTTAAGTGAAAAGAAGAGATTCTTTAAAACAAGAGAGAGAGGGGGGAGTAATGGAAAGAAAAGAGAAAGATAAGCTACGAAAACTGGGGATAAAAAGGAAAAATGAAAAAAATGGAAAAAAAGATTGAAAATTGGTAAGTAGGAAAAGAAAGAAAGAAATGAGAAAAAATGGTGAGGAAAAATTAAGAGAATATAGGAAGATGAGAAAAAGAGAGAGAGTTATTTTAAAGAAACGAGAAAAGGGAGAGAAAAATGAAAGATGAAATTGTAAAAATAAAAAGAAATAGTTTAAAGGAAAAAACAAGATGGGGAAAAGAAGAAAAGGAAGACTATAACGATGAGAGAAATTGGAAAGAAAGAAAAAGAGCAAAAGAAAGAAGAGGGAAGGCTAAAAATGATGAAAGAGGAAAAAGAGAAGAGACAATAGGACAAAGAGAAATGACGAAAGAAGGAGGAAGAGAAAAGGCAAGAAAAAATGTAAAGGAAAAAAAGAAAGGAAAAGTAAAGAGGAAAGAAAGAGAAAGAAGGATAGGGAGAGAATAACATGAAAAGAAAAAATAAAGAAAAAAGATAAAGAGGAAAGAAAAAGAGCAAAGAGAAAGAAGCTGAGAAAGAAAAAAAGAAATGTATAAGAGAAAGTGGAAAGAGAGTAAAAATAGAAAATGAGAAAGGAAAGAGAAAGAAGAAAGCAAAAGAAAGTAGAGAAAAGGCGGAAAAAGATCAGAGAGCAAAACAGAAGAAAAGAATTGAGAAATGAAAGAAAAGACGAGGGTAACTTAAAAATGAAAAAGAAAATAAATCGATTAAAAGGAAAATAAAAAAGAACACAAAAGACAAGAAAAGAGGAAAAAGAGCATAAAATTAAATTAAGAAATGAAAGAAAAAAAAGAAATGAAAGAAAGAAAAAAAAGAAATGAAAAAAAAAAAAGAAATGAAAGAAAGAAAAAGAAATGATCCCCAAAAAATAGAAACTGATATTATAGTTAAGGATGCTAAGTGCAAATGCAGAATCCATAGAATATTTTCATATATATATATATATATGTCACTATACGTACCAACAATACAGTAGCACTAATCAAGACCAAAGTCAGAAAAAACTAATGCTAACAAATCAGTAACGTAAGTCGTCAAACCCAACGAGGACTACCATTTGAGTTAAAAGGGGAATAAAAAAAGAAACAAAGCCCAATAACAATAAGTCAAGAGCGTGTTTGAAAGAAAAAAACCCCATGACCAAAACCTTAACAAAAAAGAGCTCAATACGAAAGTACGAAAGTAGAGCAAAATTACAATAATAATAATACAATAAATACAGATTTAGGTTATTGTATATATATATATATATATATATAGATTATGTATATATAATGGACTCTCCCATTGGATTCACAATATGAGGATCTGACAGCTTAATTGCTTCAGTTATGAAACCAAGGTAAACTGCCAGACGACCCACACAAGTGGTTTGATTAAAGTGGTGAAGGCTTGTGCAGAACCATTCACATTTTTGGGAACTAGTAATACACTCAGTCGGTGCATGTAAATGCCACAGATGAAGCAGACAATAGACCTCAGGTAGTTAATTATCTCGCAACAGGTTGCTACTACCTGCTGTGGTAGACTGGTTTCCAGCCAAGGCTATAGAACCCAATCTGTACTGTTATTTAAACCATATCTGGAGGGAAGGGACAAATTAATACCTTTATCAAGAGTATTAGCACGTAAGTGACTGCAGGGCATTCAAGTGGAATTCGTAATCAGCTCCCTGATTTCTTGTTCCAAGCCGATATTCACTGCACCCTAATGCCCATCCATCATGAAATGCTTATGGTCATATCATGTTGAATACACCAGCTTTGTTCGATCACTGAAGTTAAGCAACATTGAGCCTGGACAGTACATTATATATATATATATATATATATATATATATATATATATGACCCAAATATTAAATAACCCAAATATTAAATCATAATCCAAATATTAAATCTCTATGGTTACATAATTCTCATTATTAATTGAACAATATTAACACACCCAAAGCATTTCTGCAACTATTGCTCCCTAATTTTCAAAATAATCATGAATTCATCTTATATTTTAGAATAAATCATTTTGACCATTTATTTTAACATATCACCTGAAGAAGAACAGCATTGTTTTGAAACATGAACATTTTGTGTATATTATCCTTTTATAAACCACTGTAATAACAAAATTTCAATACTATATATATATATATATAATGAGCTAATTAGTTAGTTTTTGGTCATAATTAAATTAGACAAGTACACAATGGTATTAAAAAGTGTTCAATATAATTATATTGAAGAACTTTTTAATATTTCTCATTTAGAAACAAGTTATTTCATGGCCTTGGTTTCTGTCTTTCAATGTCTTCAGGTATTTTACAGGTTAATGTAAATCACCTGAAGACATAGATATATAACTCATTTACAAATGAAAAATGTATATATATATATATATATATATATATATATATATATATACACTCCTGATCAAAAATTTAAGACCACTTAAAAATCTTTAAAAAGAAATTATTTTTTACGGATAGATTTTAAACTCCTCCCATTTAAGGTTACCAATACTACAATGTAAAAGGTTATGGAAACAAAAAGCTACATTCCAAACATTTTATTTAGTAATTTACATTTTTATAAAATGAGGCAATTTACACATGATCAAAATTATAAGACCAGGGGTATAAATTGTTAGATGGTAATTCCTATGTTTTTAGTTCAGTTAGAGATTAGCAATCACTGCGTAAAGGTGTTACCATGCCTAAAGCAAGCAAACTTACCGAAGTTGAGCGTTCTCGAATTCTAAAATTCCATAAGTAAGGTTTGTCACAGCGGGCGATCGCAGCTAAGGTAAATCGCAGTAAAACTGTGATTTGCAACTTTCTAAAGAACAGTGAGAATTATGGAAAAGCAAAATCCTCTGGTAGGCCCCAAAAAATTTCTCCTGCATTGAGTAGGAGAATAAAACGGGTTGTTAGGAAAGACGGGAGACTTTCTTCTAGTCAAATTCAGGCAGTCACAGATGCTGATTGCAGTCCCGTAACTATCAGATGACACTTAAGACAAAAAGGCATGGTAAATAAAAAGCGTAAACAAATTCCTTGGCTGCTTCCACGTCACAAGGTGGACCGTTTAAAGTTTGGTCATGAATAGCAAAGATGGGACGTTGAGAAGTGGAAGAAAGTCCTGTTTTCTGATGAGAAAAAATTCAATCTTGATGGTCCTGATGGCTTCCAACGATATTGGTATAACAAAAACATGCCTCCTGAAATTTTCTCCACACATCATAGTAGGGTCCCTAATGGTATGGGGTGCCTTTTCTTACAGAGGGACAATGGAGCTCCAGGTGATGCAGGGTCGTCAGAGAGTGGCTGGTTGTGTTAACATGCTACAAAAAGCATCTTTGATGATGGAGGACCATCGTTTGTGTGGGGGTGGATGGTTATTCCAGCAGGATAATGCTGCAATCCACGCTGCAAGATGGACCTTGACCTTTCTACAAGAAAATGGGGCCCATCTCTTGGGACATCCTGCATGCTTACTGGACTTGAACCCAATTGAAAATGTTTGGGGATGGATGACAAGAGATGTTTATCTAAATGGCAAACAATATTCAACAAAAAATGAACTTCGTGAAGCCATCTTCAGAAGCTGGAGCAACATTCCCTGCACCTTAATGGAAACGCTTATTTCTAGCATGCCTGACATAATTTTTGAAGTCATCAAAAGCAGTGGAGGTAGAACTCATTATTAAATTTGGTTGTTGAATGTTTTCATACACTTTTTGTACAGTTTCGTAGAACTTTTGTCTCTGGTTTTATAATTTTGATCATGTGTAAATCGCCTCATTTTATAAAAATGTAAATTTCTAAATAAAATGTTTGGAATGCAGCTTTTTGTTTCCATAACCTTTTAGATTATAGTATTGGTAACCTTAAGTGGGAGGAGTTTAAAATCTATCTGTAAAACAAAATTTCTTTTTAAAGATTTTTAAGTAGTCTTAAATTTTGATCGGCAGTGTATATATAAAATTTTGGGAGCAAAACTCAACACATAATGAAACAGTTATATGTTGAGTTTTCCTCACAATAATTTATATTGCTCTGGATAATATCTGTTGAGCTCTTTATTTTTATTTAATTGATATTTTATATTAATTAGATAAAATCTTTCAGATTATCTACTCTCTTTCCATGGCTTGCATTCTCTCCTATATATATATATATATATATATAGTTTGTCTATTATGTATCAATGAATTATAATAGAAACATGTATACATATGTGTTTAAGCTTAGCTGGTTGTATGCACCTGAAGGTGGGGAGATTTTCAACTGTTCAGTCTTTAAATGTTTTGGGCAAACACACTTGTCAGCTGCCAGAAGCAGAGAGAGGCGTGTAAAACACAGTGGGGTCGTTGTCTTTCTCTGAAATTTTCTACTTGACAAAGGCTGATGTCTGCACAGTAAAGAGGCATTTACATTTGATTTTATTATGTCGTTCTTTCAGATCTTTGCTTCTGATAAACTTCACAACTTTTGTCTTTTGGTGGTTCGTGATTGCTTGTTGCAAGGGGTTCCTAGTTAAGGTCAGAAGAAGGAACAGAATCATTTTACACACACACACACACACACACACATATGTGTGTGTGTGTGTGTGTATATAAATATATTTATATGTATATATATGTATGTATATATACATATGAATAAACATGGAAGATTTTATAATTTTTTTATTTAATTTTTCCAGTATTCTTACATGATTCCTTTTTGCTGGAGATAAGGAATGTAAAAATCTTTAATAATTTTCAACTTTCCAAGCAGTTTCAACCTCTTTACTGGCAATTTTCAAATTTGTTATTTTTGGTGTTTGTTTTTGTTTTTTAGCGGTTTTTGTTTTTTTGAAAAGGAGAGCTCTTTAAAGCTGCTTTTGTTTTCTAAAAACAACAAAACACTAAAAACAAAAAAATTACATTTCAGTCAAACATGAGAACATAACACTGAAAAAAAATAACATTTTTGAAAATGGCTTGGGAAGAGGTTGAAAGTGCTTGGAAAGTCAAAAATTATGAAATATTTTTACATCCTTTCTCCAGCAAAAAATAAAACATGTAAGAATACTGGAAAAATTAAACCAAAAATTTATAAAAAAATCTTCCTTTTAATAAAAGATTGTCAAAAGATTTCCCAAATCAGACTTAATGTGGAAGCCTATAATCAAGTGCCTTAAGGAGGTAGTGCTACCCTCAGTCAAGAGGGTGGATACTGGAAGAACTTATGTCAGGCAACAGGATTATGCACCAAGCAAGAGAACCCAGCAAACATGGCTGTCAGATAATTTCTGCAACCACATTAGCTCTTACATTATGTTTTTTTTTTTAATCGTGTCACCCCAAGCAAGGCATTCCACTGCCACTATAGCGCAGGGGGTTAAATAGAGGGATTGGGTATAGGAAATGTTAGAAGGAGGGTGATAGACAACTTAGGATGTGCATAGGGAGAGAGTTGGAGGGAGTGGATGTGAGTTAGTGTGTTAGGAGGTGTCTATTGACCTTACATTTAAACTCCTGGAGGTTGTAGCTGTCGGGGAAGCAAGTACGCGGTAGGGAATTCCACAGGCGGGAAGTGTGAGGAAAGAAGCTGTTGGAGTAGAAATTGCGGTTACATTTCATCAGTTTCACTGTAAAAGGGTGGGACCTAGTTGCCAATCTAGTATCTCGTGCAAATTCACATCTAGGGGGCACCAGTGATTTAAGTTCGTCAGAGCAGAAGCCATGAAAGTATGTGGGGTACAGTTTAATGAGAGACCAACAAAACTACTTGTAGCATCAAAGATGAACTGAAGGCAAGGATTATGACAGCCTTCACTAACTTATACGAGTGGACGGTCCATAAGAGTTGCAGGAGATGCCATGGTTGAAGCCAATGGTGATTTCATTGAATAAATTTACTCTTTAGTATTTCAAGATGTTTTTGTATAATTTAGGTAAATATATTTGTTAAATTAAGATGCCAGCATTATTTTCATTTTTGCATCATTTACACAATAATTGATCCATTTTCCCTGTCTCTCTCTCTCTCTATATATATATATGTATATTTTTATATATATTCATTATCCACATACAAGCCTGTTTCACTGTATCACAGCTCATCAGTGTGGCTAGACATCTACTTGTTTTTGGCCAGGATCGAAACTTGACCGATTTAGTGTCAGTCAAGTCGTTAACCCCTAAGCCATAGGCACATGGAATCAGAGAAGGGAAATTTTAGCATGTTATATATAAGCAGTGTATACACATGCCAGTCACTGAAAGAACTCAATGCATTGCTGAAGAGTAATGCATATATATATATATATATATATATTGTTAATTATGTTTTTAGAACATGTACATAATTTTTTCTATATATGTCCTCTTCTCTACAATCATATGTTTGTTTCAACGTTGGGTTTCCAACAAACATATGATTGTAGAGAAGAGGACATATACAGAAAAAATTATGTACATGTTCTAAAACATAATTTATAATAAATATTCACAGCTCTATACATCATATATCGAGCACTGTTTTAAATTAATGTTTTGGTCAGGAAAAAAACTTTTCTTTCCTCGTTCTGTACTCATTTGGATATATATATATATATCCAAATGAATAAGGAACAAAGAAAATATTAGCAACGTTCAAAACATTAATTTAAAACAGTGATCAATATAGAAATAGAGCTATGAATATATGAACATGCTCTAAAGTATAATTTCAAATAAATATACATATATATATATATATATATATATATATATATATATATATAAATTAGAGAAAATTTTCAAATTAGAGAAAAAATGTTTTAATGTTAAAATTTTTTTAATATTAATTAGGATCAGGTTCTTGGAATTTACCTTCCTACTCTTCCACTTTAGATTAAAGAAAAAAAAAAAAAAATATATATATATATATATATATATATATTGATGGAAATTAATATATATATATATATATATATATATATATATATATATTGATGGAAATTAATAAATATACTTATGAGGGTGCACATATGTACAGTATTATTATTCAGGTAAATAATAAAACAGTTCACAATGTATAAACAGAGCTGTATTATATATATATTAAAATATACATCATCAGGTGCTTATTACAAACTGAGTTTAAAATATGCACCTGATGATTGCATAACACATAAAATTTTAGGTTGTGCAGCGAGATAGAATAATATGTACATTTATTAATATATATATATATATATATAGAGAGAGAGAGAGAGAGAGAGAGAGACAGACAGACAGACAGACAGACAGACAGACAAGAGAAGGTGATTGTAAATTATTTGTTTTTAAGTTATACTGTAGATTCTGCATTTGTACTTAGCATCTCTAACTATCGTATCAGTTTCTCACTTTTTGGGATCGTTTCTTTTCTTTTTTTTTTCTTTCTTTCATTTCTTAATTTAATTTCATGCTCTTTTTTCCTCTTTTCTTGTCTTTTTTGTCTTTTTTTTATTTTCCTTTTCATCCTTTTATTTTCTTTTTCATTTTTAAGTTACCCTCGTCTTTTCTTTCATTTCTCAATTCTTTTCTTCTGTTTTGCTCTCTGATCTTTTTCCGCCTTTTCTCTACTTTCTTTTGCTTTCTTCTTTATCTTTCCTTTCTCGTTTTCTATTTTTACTCTCTTTCCACTTTCTCTTATACATTTCTTTTTTTCTTTCTCAGCTTCTTTTTCTTTGCTCTTTTTCTTTCCTCTTTATCTTTTTTCTTTATTTTTTATTTTCATCCTAATCTCTCCCTATCCTTCTTTCTCTTTCTTTCCTCTTTACCTTTCCTTTTTTTTTATCATTTACAATACTTTTCTTGTCTTTTCTCTTCCTCCTTCTTTCGTCATTTCTCTTTGTCCTATTGTCTCTTCTCTTTTTTCTCTTTCGTCATTTTTAGCCTTCCCTCTTCTTTCTTTTGCTTTTTTTCCTTTCTTACAAATTTCTCTCATCTTTATAGTCTTCTCTTTTCATCATTTTTATTTTTAATTTTTCCGTTTTGAACTTTTCTCTTTTTCTCTTCTTTTTCCTGTTTTTTATTCTTTTTTCATTGACTTTAACCTATTTTTAATTTTCCAATTTCTTTTTTCTTCTTTTCCCCATCTTGTTTTTTCCTTTAAACTGTTTCTTTTTATTTTTACAATTTCATCTTTCATTTTTCTCTCCCTTTTCTCGTTTCTTTAAAATAATTCTCTCTCTTTTTCTCATCTTCCTATAGTCTCTTAATTTTTCCTCACCATTTTTTTCTCATTTCTTTCTTTCTTTTCCTTCTTACCAATTTTTAATTTTTATTTTTATTCCATTCTTTACATTTTTCCTTTTTATCCCCAGTTTTCATAGCTTATCTTTCTCTTTTCTTTCCATTACTCCCCCTCTCTCTCTTGTTTTAAAGGACCTTTTCTTTTCACTTTAAAATAATTCTCTCTTTCTCTCATCTTCTTACTTTCCTATTTTTTTTCTTAGTAGATCTAAACTCTTATTTTGGTCTTATGCAATCTCTTCTTTTTCATTCTCTACTTTTCTTTTTTTTTCTTTTTTTTTTTACTTCTTCCTCATGGGAACTCACTATCCATTCTTATATAAAGATTTTCCAGAATATAAAGGGGAAAAATATATCTTGCAGCATATTTTGCAAATATCTGTCTATGTATGTATATATATATATATATATATATATATATATGTGTGTGTGTGTGTGTGTGTGTATATATATATATCTTGCAGCATATTTTGCTGTTAAATCACAGATAGACACTTAAACACACATGTCTTCCTTTCTGGAACTTATAAGCTCAAGGCACTAGAGATGCATATCATCCAGTTAGTCTTTGACTTATAGACTTTTCAAAATTCTTTTTTATTTTTTATTCGTAACCTCAGTCTTATTTGGTTCTTTTCACCAGAAAATTATGCAGCCTGTAATATTTTACTTCATTACACCTTAGACTTGTAACAACTGTGAATATAAATAGCCTAAAGTGCTTTGCTTTTTCGTATAATCAAAACTTAACCTGTTGTACCAGAAACAAGCGTATTGGATGCTATTTTCCTTTTTTCTCCCTAAAATGAGACAATTGATTGCCGACATAAAATAAGTGAAACACGTTTAATTCGAGTGTTACGACTCTTTTCTCTACGCCTTCTGTTTTATTGCCTTACAGCCATATGATGTTGAAACACCAGTTCCCATATGATCACTAAAGTTAAGCACCGTCGAGCCTGAACAGTAGCTAAATGGGTGACTATTTCGAAATACCATGGATCTGTTAGTTTAAACATGAGATTGGAAGAAATAACTTATGGCCATATCACATTGAAACATTGGTTCTCATATCACAAAAGTTAAACACCGTCGAGCCTGGTATTCCCATCTACATCGACATGGGAATACCAGGTGCTGTTAGCTTGGAAATTTGGTTGCAACAGATAACTTATGGCTATATCCCATTGAAGCACTGGTTTTCCTACGGTCACCAAAGTTAAACACCTGGTCAGCATCAAAATGGGTGATGGCTTGGGAAATAAAAGTACATTAGCTTGAACATAAGGGTGGTGTAAGGAACTTATGGTGTATAAGTTAGAATACAAGTTAAGATGTCTGTCTTCACAAGACTGTAATATATATATATATATAGAGAGAGAGATGTGGCTTATATCTAAAGTTAAGAAATCTGGTAGGCTAATGCTTACCTAAATCTCATAGACTACAAGTTATTGCCTTCAATCTATCTCCATAAGACAGTAATATTAAATATAGAAGTGGTTTTTATATAAAGTTAAGGAATTCTTAGCTAAATCTCATAGACTACAAATTATATTATCTAGTCTATATCCATAAGACTTTAATATTAAATATTTAGCACGCTTATATACAAAGTTGAGGTATCTTGTAGGCTAATATTTACCTAAATCCCATAGACAACAAGTGATGGTGATCTATAAGTAAGTAATATTAAATGTAAGTACATTGCCGGCTATATTTATTAGGCCAACCCAGTTTTTTAAAAGAAATGATGAATTTCATACTATTTTTAATATTTATTGCCAAGTGGATAATTCTAAATGAAAATAGAATGGTTCTTTAGTTATTATTACTTTGCAAAATTTTACAAGGCAAATAGCGACAATTTACCCATCGCACCTTGTAGATTAGCCATATATTTTGTTACACACATGACAGATCGAAAGCAAGAGGGACAGAGTGAGACAACGCTTGATATACACTACCGGCCATAATTATTAGGCCACCCCAGTGTTTTAAAAGAAATGATGTATTTCAAACTTTCTTAGTATTTATTGCCAAGTGAAAAATTCTAAATGAAAATAGAATGGTTCTTTTGTTATTATTACTTTGCAAAATTTTACAAGGCAAGGAAGCAAAAATGAACTCGTCCGAATCACACTAAATTTTCTTCATTCTTTCATTGATGAAACTGCAATATAGGTAATTATTAAATATTTATAAATTCATTTGATACACATTTTATTGTGCCGTATTAACAAAAAAAACATTCTATTTTCATTTACTTTTATTCACTTGGCAATAAATACTAAAAAATAGTATGAAATACATCATTTTTTTTAAACACTTGGGAGGCCTAATAATTATAGCCGGTAGTGTAGGTATTTTGTTGGTAAGATTTTGTCTAGATTATATAGACTACTAGTACTTGTATTTAAATAAACACTATAATGCTGTAATATTAAATATATACAGAGTAAATTTATATGTGAAATTGTAGTATATGGTTGGCTAATTTTTATTCAGACCTCATAGACTGCTTGTATTTGTATGTTGCTTAATTCCCTAATAATATAAAATTATGATATCATTTTCATCTTAATTTCCTCTTTCAGGTCATTTTTTTCAGAACTGAGGTTGAAAAAATTTGAGAAGACCTTTACATTGATATTCTATTACCTAGCTTCTTAAAGAGCTTTCCAAATTTTGCATCGATAAGAAAAAAAAACATACAACATTTTTCTTCTATTTCAATTTAAAGAAAAAAGTTTTTACATGACACCAAGTACGTCAGTCCGAGCCACCTCTACTCAAATAATTGATCTTTTTCAGACTTAAAATGTTTATATCCTTGCTTGATGCTTTAAGTTGCTTGGCTAGTCGGCTGAGTGGCTAGCCAACTGACCGACTGGCTGGTTGTCCGACCGACTGGCCGACAGGTTGGCTGACCAGTTAGGTGGTTGCTTCTCTCTTCTTTTTGTCTGACCCCCACTTATTTCCTCGCCTATTGATTTCCCGATGGGATGCAGGGCCATCTTTGAAATTCTGTGCTTCGTCCTTCTCATTGATGGTGGCAGACACGTATCATTGGCACGTGTGTGCACAATGCCAACGCAACCTGATATTGCTCCAGACACAGCCATTTTAGAAACACCACATCTTATAGGATGAATCTTTTGTCCTTCTGTTTCTTGTTCTATCTTTTTAGTTTTTGAACATATATATATATATATATATATATATATTTGTTTTTGAAAAGGAAGAATAGAATTTTTTTTTTATGGAGTGTTTAGGGCAGACTAGAGTATTGGTAGAAGAAATGTAAAAATAGAATTGAGGAAAAACATACAGACACACACACATACATGTACACAGTTATATTTTATATAGATATTTTTATAGAACAGTATTAGGATGTGGTTGGTGTAATAGATAGCAACTTGGAATGAGAAACAATAAAGCAGAGTTGAAATTCCAGTCAGTTTCATTGTATTCACTTGGGAAAATTATGATGGTATATCAACCCTACCGACTATGTGTTAAAATGTATTTCTGGAAAAAATATCATTGTTATTCTTGAAATAATTCTCAAGTCAAAATACACATTAAAAAAAAATAAAAACTATTTTTACAATTCGCTATAATATTTTCAATGTTATTTTTAGTACATAGCCACGTTTGAAGCAGAAGCCCTGCATTCATTTCTTAAAGGAGTAAACAGAACTTTGCTAGGAGGTAAGAATCTTTGTGACCAAAAACACCAGATCAAGCAGAAGAAGACACATATTCAAATCTCTGCCAGAGAGCATGTTTTCTTTAAGTTTTCTCCAGAACACCAGTAGTTAGATGTAATCTACGCAGGTTAAAATAAAAACAAAACAAAAAAAAAACTGGATATCTTGTTTTCACTAAAAATAGTATTTGCAATAATTATTTATAAAAGAATATCATGATTATCTGTGAAAATATATACAAAAATGTCCACTTAATTTTATGTGTCTTAATTTTTTCTTGTATTATTATTGATATATATATATATATATATATATATATATTTTTTTTTTTTTAATCATATCACCCCAAGCAAGGCAGTGACGCCACTGATGCGCATGGGGCTACTTAAGAATAGAATGATTGGAAAAAAGCCGGGAACCACATCCTAAACAGGAAACAAGGGATGAGCCTCTTCACCTGTTCAAAAGACGTGGGTGGAGTGTGAACCGGGTGATATATATATATATATATATAGTAATATTTTTATTATAAGTCTATAATTGAACAGGTTAAGAGGCTCATCCCTTGTTCCCTGTTTAGGATGTGGTTTCCAGCTTTCTCTTTTCCAATCTTCTCACTTTGTTTTTTTTTTTCAATTGGAGTAGATAGATCTATCTCTCACCCGGTTCACATTCCATCCACGTCTATTGAACAGGTTAAGAGGCTCATCCCTTGTTCCCTGTTTAGGATGTGGTTTCTGGCTTTCTCTTTTCCAATCTTCTCACTTTTTTTTTTTTCAATTGGAGTAGATAGATCTATCTATCGCCCGGTTCACATTCCACCCACGTCTATTGAACAGGTTAAGAGGCTCATCCCTTGTTCCCTGTTTAGGATGTGGTTTCTGGCTTTCTCTTTTCCAATCTTTTCACTAATATGTAGCCCCCTGCACATCAGTGGCATTACCGCCTTGCTCGGGGTGATACGATTAAAAAAAATTAAATAAATAAAAACATAGTTTACTGAAACACAAGAGCTGAGAAAAAATACTTGACTGTCTGACGAGGTGCTAATAAGATAGTACCAAAACACAACGACTCTTGTGTTGCAGTAAACAATGCTTTTATTACAAACTTATAATAAAAATATTAGCATTTATAATGCTCTGCTAAATATTGAGCACTCTTAACAAAGTAAATCACCACAAACAATAGACTGACAACCCATTAGTTTCTACCACTTCTAAGATATATAGTCATCCGCAGACAGATCTATTTTGCTGTATCACAGCTCATCAGTACGGCTTAGACTTCCAATTGCTTTTTACCCAGGATTGAAACCCGACTGAATTGGTGTCAGTTGGCGATTCTACCTCTGAGCTATGAGTGCTTAGTAAAAGGAGGCAGACTTTTTAGCGTGTATATTATCATTATACACGCCCAATAGCTGAGAGTGTTCTAATTCATTGCTGAATGATATACACACACACACACACACACACACACACACACATATATATATACATATATATATATATATATATATATATATATTCAATTAGATAGGTGTGAGCTTGTGACCCTGGGTTTCACGCTCTTGCGATCGTCAGACAAGTTTGTCTGATGATCGTCATGATAGCAAGGGTGTGAAACTCAGGGTCACAAACTCACACCTATCTAACTGAATATGTTAGCTCTATCACTGATATTGAGCACTTTCAAATAAGTACTACACATATAAAATATATAAATAATAGGATATATATAACAAATTGCATATATATATATATATATACATACACATTTCACACACACACACACACTCATATATATATATATATATATATATGTAAATTAAAAAAGGATTAATTCAATGATGTTGGATGATCATTTCGATATGAAAATCCCCACGGGTGATAACACATCACCTCAGCAACAGAAAAATCCTTTCAGAAACTTTTCTGTTGCTGAGGTGATGTGTTATCCCCCGTGGGGATTTTCATATCAAAATGATCATCCAACATCATTGAATTAATACTTTTTTAATTTATATTTGCTCTGTAATATTTTATTACATGGAGCTCTCTTCCTGTATCATTTTTTAATATTAAAATAAAATTTTTAATATTAATTAGGATGGGGTTTTTGGAATTTACCTTCCTGCTTTTTCTGCTTGGATTAAAGTATCTGAATTAATATATATATATATATATATATATATATATATAAGCGAGTGTGTGTGTATATATATAGAAATGTAAATGTATATATATATATGCAGATTACAAAATGACAGACATAGTATTATCATTAAGTTTTTTATGTAACTTTTCATGAGTTCTTATGATTTTTTTCTCTTTCAGAACTCAAATTATATAAGAATTGTCCAAACTATGATCAAGAATTAATTTTGTTTTACTTGTAAATAAGTATGTGTAAAGTTTATGGATATAGTGTCTTGTGTTTGTTAAGTTCCAAATATGGTAAACACATTGTTACCATATTCATAATCGATGTTGATAATAGCTAAAAGTACAAAAATCCTTAAGAACACATGAAAAGTTACATTAAAAACTTAATGATAATACTATCTTCAGACACATTTTGAAATGCAACATCCATAATTAATATATATATATATATATATATATATATATAATTCCAAGGGAAGAGGATATATAAGATAATTTGAGTTCTGAAAAGAAAAAAAATCACAAGAACAAAAGAAAAATTATATAAAAAAGATAATGAAAACAACTTGTCTGTCATTTTTAATGAAACCTGCATAAAAGAGAGTTAGTTGCCCAAAATACACAACATATATATATATATATATATATATATATATATATATGTCAAAGTACAGAACACACGCCATTTACTTACTACCGAGGTTTTGACCCATCAGGTCTTTTCAGGCAAGCAGTGTGCATGTTCTCTTCATTAACATATTGTTAGCTCTGCATGTTCAATTCATTTGTGTTGGTTGTGCATTGAGCACTTATTTCTAACTATTATCTGCTGCTCCAACCAGCAACTATTTAGCTAGTGTGTATATATACATATTTAATTCTATGTAAACTTACGAAATTGATATTAACTGACATATTTATTTATATTTATTTATTTGAATATAATTTTAATGGATACTTGTATTTGAGAATATAGTTTTTTGTTTTTTTTTGTCTATAATTAAACAATACATTTTTAATATCCATTGGCCAAAATATTTGAAAAATCTTGTTGGAAAAATATCTATCTTCAGACACATTTTGAAATGCAACATCCATAATTAATATATATATATATAATTCCAAGGGAAGAGGATTCAAGGTTTTTTTTATTTTGAGTGCTCTGGCATTTATTTTATTATAAACAGTGCTCAATATAATGAGTATTATAGAGCTTAATATAATATAATATAATTATATGGTTATGTCAATTTTACATTGCGACATGGAAATTTCTATGTTTTGAGATTGGTTCTCATCATCAGGCAATGTTGGTGTGGTTGTGCAGATGATTTACATTTCGAAATGTAAATCATCACCTAGATACAGTTGATCAAGTGGATAGAGTTTTAGACATATGTTTGTGACTCTTAATGGGTTAACTATATCCACGTTGTTGTTGTCGTCCTGCAGCCTTGACCGAGATAGAACTCACTACATCCCTCCAGTATCCCCTGTGCATTTAGAACCCTGACACAGTTTATAGCAAAATTCATAATCTTGTCAAATAGCTTAATACCTGATGCTTCACCAGGGCTACCAAGGGTGTTTTATTGTGACACTAACACTAGATGGATTGCCTCCAGGCCCCATCCTGTTATTTAACCCATAACTGGAGGGAAGTCACGGATTAATACCTTTCCTAAGGGTACCAGTGCTTAAGTGAGTGCAGGGTGCTCAACTGGAATTTGAACTCAGCTCACCGATTTCTCTTTCCAAGCCAACATCCACTGCACCACAACGCACATCCATCACTGAACGCTTACAGCGCCTGGTATTCCCAAACTGTCACCCATCTAGGTACTGACTGGGCTCACGTTGCTTAACTTTGGTGATCGGACAAGAACCGCTGTATTTAACGTGGTATGCCGTAAGTCTATCCACAAAGAAGCAACTTAGTGGGGAGCATACGGAGCTTTGGGTGGAGTAACATCTTTGTGAATTTTGGGGTGACCACAAATATGGTGTAGCATGTATATCTTAAGTGAGAAGTGGTTATTGTTTTTGATTAGTAACCGTGATAGTTGTTCTGTTTTCAACATTGGACCTTTCTTTGCCATAGATATTCCCTTTGTCTATCACTACAGCCACGTTGCCTTTGTCAGCTGGGTATTATGATGGGTATATCATTCTTCTTTAGAACTGTTCACTACTGCTTTCATTGCCTGCGTCTGCGACTTTGTAATGTCTGATTTGGGCGACTTGGCTTTCTCCAGTATCTGTCTTACTTTTCATCTCAGCACATCCACCCAAGTCTGGAGGATTTTCAAGGCTATTTCCTCAATTTGAGCAATGATGTTCAAGTATGGTACCCACCTGATGGTTGTTGCAAAGTTGTTCAGTACTGATTCTTCAGAATTACTCAGCTGAAGATACTCAGTGTGATATCTGTAAGAAATACTCTGAAGCCTGACACGAATGGATTTTTTTTTAGACTAATGTGCGTTGTGGTACAGTGGATATCGACTTGGAACGAGAAACCGAGGAGCCGCGTTCGAATTCCAGCTGAATCCATTTTATTCGCTTACGCGCAAATACCCTTGGGAAATGTATTAATCCGTCTATTCCTTCCAATCATGGGTTAAATAACAGGACAGATTGGGTTCTATAGCCTTGGTCGGCAACCAGTCTACCGCAGAAAGCAATGGCAACCTACTGTGGGATAGTCTTCTGCCTGGTCAGTTATGTCTCTTTTGAGACATGATTGCCCAAAGCGTGTATCACGTATGGCACTTAACTGACTGACTTTACACTATTTATATTGACTACTGTCGGGAGCTGATTTCGAATTCCAGTGGAATTCCTTGCATTCACTTACACACAAGTACCTTTGGGAAAGGTATCAATCTGTCAGTTCCCTTCCGTTATGGCTTAATAATAGGACAGATTGGGTTCTGTAGCCTTCGCTGGCAACCAGTCTAATGCAGAAAGCAATGGCAATCTACTGCAAGATAATCTTCTAGCCAGTTAGTCATGTACCTTTTGAGGCATGATCACCCAAAGCATGTATCACATATGGCACTTAACTGACTGACTGACTGTACTCATCTTTATTACCATGTTTATGACATTTTGGCAGTTGTATACTCTAATCTTCGCTAGGAATTTCAAACTGATTTCTCTATTACAATCACTGGAGTATATCATTCTCTTTCCATGTGCGATGCCACTTCTGGTAGTCAGGTAGTTATCTCCCTTTAGCTTAACTCTCTAAGTTATTTGATCACCACTGCTGTAGCTTGGTTTTGAACTCACAACTCTTTGGGTCAAGTCACTGCAACTAACCAAAGTTTATATCCTTTGGGCCATGTGTCATTGAGGAGGAAGATCCCTTTAACTTAACTCTCTGAGTTATTTAAGTTAAGCTAAAGGGAAATAACTACATGTCTACCAGAAGCGGCATCGCACATGGAATGAGAATGATATATCCAAGTGATTGTGATAAGGAGTTCGGTTCAAAATTCCTAGCACCTAAAGAAGGCCAGAGTGTACAACAACTGGAACATTGTAAGCATGGCAATAATGATGAGGACAATAGTCCGAACAATGTATAATGTAAATACTATCACATCTCAGAAGAATAGACAAATACTGAATTTTTGCTTTTTTAACCCTCTAGGGCCATTCGTATCATATTTGATACAGTATTTCCCTATAAGGAAACATTTGGTATTTCCCTATAAGGAAACATTTGGTATTCATTGACTGAGCAGTCAGTACTGTTTTCATTTGAAATTTATAAAATATTTCTCTTAACCCTCTAGGGCCATTTGTATCATATTTGATACAGTATTTCCCTATAAGGAAACATTTGGTATTTCCCTATAAGGAAACATTTGGTATTCATTGACTGAGCAGTCAGTACTGTTTTCATTTGAAATTTATAAAATATTTCTCTTAACCCTCTAGGGCCATTCGTATCATATTTGATACAGTATTTCCCTATAAGGAAACATTTGGTATTTCCCTATAAGGAAACATTTGGTATTCATTGACTGAGCAGTCAGTAATGCTTTCATTTGAAATTTATAAAATTTTTCAGGAAAATATTTCTTTCAAGGCTTGTTTTGATACTGTATCGAATATGATACGAATGGCCCTAGAGGGTTAATATGCTAGGTTTTACAACTCTTTTTGCAAAAAGTCAATACTCTGTCACATCGTGAGTTAGCATTCAAGTCTGAATTACGTTCTTACTTACTTTCGTTGGGCCACTTTTTTATTTCTTTAATAAGCACGTCTTGTTCTGCTTTTTCTTTTATTCCTTCCAGACTAAATGATAATTTGCATACTACATTGCATCATGTATGTTTAATTTCTCTTTCACTTTAGTGCTGCAATGATCGTGTCCTCAAGTATTTTGGTATCAATCTTTCTAACCCTAATCATAATTTTTTGAACGTTTGGTATTCTGTCATAAAATCATAATTTAATAAGATGACATACCAGGATTGTAATCTATTTGATATATGTGTAGTTGTTCCATTTTTTTAACTATAAATTGATGTTATTATCAGGGTTGTGGTTTGTTTGTGTTATGTCATGAGTAAGAATAAATAACTCAACAACAGGAATAGGTTAATTGTTGTATTCCGTGAAAATAGTATTTACAAAGGTTATTAGTATCCAATACAAGAATAAAGGTTAATCGTCTCAACCGTCGTAAGACGTAGTATGAGCAATGGGTACTTCCGGGTCGTCACCGGAAGTCTACGACTGACTTGTCGATTGGCTGCTCGGCACACTCTCCTATGTAGATGCCACCATTACTTTACATAGTAATGGAATAGTCCATTATAGCTGAATAGGCACGGGCGTCCCAACAGTTTGTAACTGAAAAGTCCTTCCATGTGTGAAATATTTTCACTGTATATATTATTGCTAACACTACGTTTTTGATCTGGCTGTAGTTTTTTCTGCTGGCAATAGTGAATGCAAAGCATATGCAACTGCTTTCATATTACTATCATTGTATTTATGTAAAATTACTGCTCCTATTTCACAATCACTAGCATCTGAAGCCACTACAATTTCTGCTTTTATATCATAGTATGCTAATGATAAGTCTAATGTTAGTATTTTTTTTATTTCTTCAAACACTTTCTAACAATTATCAGTCCAATTCCAATTTATGCTTTTTTTTAAGTAAATTGTATGTGCATTGTGGTGCAGTGGATATCGGCTCGGAATTAGAAATCGGAGAGCCGAGTTCAAATTTTAGTTGAATTCATTGCATTCACTTATGCGCCAATACCCTGGGGTATTAATCTGTCTCTTCCTTCCAGTTATGGGTCAAATAACAGGACAGATTGGGTTCTATAGTCTTGGCTGGAAACCAGTCCACCACAGAAAGCAATGGCAACCTACTGTGGGATAATCTTCTGCCCAGTCAGTCATGTCTTTTTCAAGACATGATCGCCCAAAGTGTGTATCACATATGGCACTTAACTGGCTGTTCAGTGGACCTCTCAAATTCTGCATATTAGGTACATAAAATTGATAATAGTTTGCTCGTCCCAGGAATGCTTGTAAACTAGTAGCACTTGTTGGGGGAGGAATATTCTTGACAGATTTGCTGTTTGACAATTTTCATTAATGATTTGACCTTGGTACTTAATTTTAGGCAAAAACAATTCACACTTTTTTCTCACTGAGATTGTACCTGGACTCTAATATTTTTACAAAAACTGTTTTCACATGTGCGATGTTGTTCTTTAGATTCATTTTTAATTAATATATCATCCAGATAAGTAACTGTGAAATCACAATCTACAAATATGGTATCCATAACTCGTTGAAATATAGCTGGAGTCACTTTCATCCCAAAAGTTGAATTAATAAAATCACTTGCATTTATTTATAGATGTTAATTCTGAAGATTTTTCTTCAACCTGTATTTGTAAATAAGCTTCAGAAAAGTCCAGCTTTGAAAACATTTTTCTAACACTGCAAAAATTTTCTCTGGATTTGGTAATGTGTAGTTACGGGGTTCAAGACACTTGTTTAACTTGGTTGAAAAATCAGCACAACCATTAATTTTATCTTATTTTTTTTTTACATACTCTGCGGGTGTTGCCCATTTTCGAATGGTTAATCTTTTCAATTGCATCTGTTTTTTTTAAAATCTGTTTCATTCTTCATTGACTTGCTCCAATTCTCTAATGTCGAACGTTACAATTCATTTCAGCTTAAATATTTGAATCAAACCTTTTTTTGCTTAAAATTTTGCTTTTTAATTTGAAGCACTGATCCAATTCATTTGAACCTCTGGAAAACATTTTTTCTATTCTTCCTTTAAATTTTCACTCTGTTTTTTTTAAATTGGTTGTTCATCCACTTATTTTTTGCGATAAATGTTTATAGGCAAATCCAGAAGCTCAAATAATTAATTTCAGCAAGTACCAAATAAGTTCATAGTATTTTTAACACATAAGTTTTAGCTTTTACAGACTTATTGTAGAATGAAACATTACAAGTCACTTCATCACTAAAAAATAATTTTTTATCTAAGACACTAATCACAAATTTTAAAGTCTTTCTTAATATAGGCTTTTTGATTTATTTCTAGATGGCTTCACTGATTACTGTGATGTCACTACCAGTGTCTAGAATCATTTTCACATTCACATTATTTATTTTTATATTCATGAATTTTCTTATGTTTTCTGCAAATATTTTTTCCGTCAAAATGCTGTGTATGACATTTTTCTGCAGAATTTTTTCTTGATTTATTTCTGCAGTGCAACTTTGTATGTTTTGCATTTGCAGCATTTTGAATTCTTAAAGGGACAGTTGTCTTTGTGTTGTAACCTTCCACATTAGAGAAATGGATTTATTTCCTTTTTGTAAATTTTCTTTTGCTCATACGTACACACATACTTTTCCTTGAATTTTTTCGGCATCATATCTCAGACGTAGGTTTCTCTGAGATTTGCCTGATATTTCTTGTAGTGTAAGTTCTGTTCACATTTTCTTTCAGAATTATTTCTAATAACTTTTGTTGTTTACAGTATTTACATTATTCGGACTATTGTCCACATCTTTGTTACCATTTGTATGCCGTTTCAGCTGTTGTACACTCTGGCCTTCTTCAGGTGCTAAGAATTTCAAACCGAACCCTTTGTTTATATTTCTGAGATGAGGTAGTATTTACAGTATTTACATTATTCGGACTATTGTCCTCATGTTTGTTGTCATTTGTACATTGTTTCAGCCGTTGTACCCTCCAGGGAATTTTGAACCGAACCCTTTATTACAATGACTTGGGTATATGAATCTGATCCCTTGAGTAGAGCCTCTTCTGGTAGTCATGAGTTATCTCCCTCTAACCCTATAAATTATTTGTTCACCGCTGCTGTAGCATGGTATTGAACTCACAACTCTTATCGATCAAGTCACAGGAACTAACCAATATCTATATCAATTGGGCCATGTATCCATAAGTCCGAATAATGAAAATACTGTAAATACTGCCTCATCTTAGAAATATAGACAAACTATTGTTGTTTCTGCAGTTCCAAAAATTGCAGTTGTTGTTGTTGAATTAATACCACAGAAGCCAATATTTCCTCTATTGGTCAGGAATATTTGTCTTGTTTTTTTTCTACACACAAAGAGAAATTTTAGCCTAATGTGGCTCAGATTTTCATTATCACTGGTATCCTGTGCACCAAAAGAACAAGTATTTTTTCTGCTTGTTATTACTCAATATGTTTCTATTTTCTCATAAAACCAGTTATAACTTATATGTGGTTTCAATCCTCATCAGTTAGTCAGTTAAGTACCATATGTGATACACGCTTTGAGTGATCATGTCTCAAAAAAGACTGATTGGGCAGAAGATTATCCCACAGTAGGTTGCAATTGCTTTCTGCAGTAGACTAGTTGCCAGCCAAGGCTATAGAACCCTATCTGTTCTGTTATTTAACCCATAACTGGAAGGAAGAGACGGATTAATAGCTTTCCCAAGGGTATTTGTATGCGAGTGAATTTAAGGAATTCAACTGGAATTCAAACTCAGCTCCCCGATTTTTCATTCCAAGAATATATCCACTGCACCACATCGCACATCCCTCTATATATATAAACATCCACAGACAGATTTGTTTTGCTGTATCACAGCTCATCAATACGGTTAGACATCTGATTGTTTCTACCCAGGATTGAAACACGACCGAATTGACATGAGTCAGCAATTCTGTCTCTGAGCTATGGCCGCTTGAGTCTTGCTTCAGCTACTAGCCATGATGTCTGTACAAAAAACCTTAGACTGATTCCAATAGACATTTAAAACTCAGTTCTTTATTTAAGCATCTAGACTAGTCTATATTGTGTCACTGATAGGGTTTTTATTTACACAACACTGATCCTATTTCACTTTGTTGGTAAATATGTTGAGCCTATTGGATTGCAGTTTTAGTTTCATACAAAGGTTGTACTGGATTCTTTCTTGAACAAGAGGGTGTCCCCTTTTTCTGAAACCAGACAGGATCTCCTTGAACTGACAGGAAGTCTTGTTACCAAGCTGGAAGGGATGAGTTGTAAGTCTCTGTGTGGGTACAGGAATGTTAGATGGTTTGACATTCTCCCAATTTCTGGAGAGGCTTTTTTAATTGTCTCTATATTTTTGGTATATCAGGACCATATGGCCAAAACATTGAGAATCTGGCAATGATGATGAGGACAACAGTCCAAATAATGTAAATAGCAGGATCTGAACCTGCAACCCCTATCCACATAGGGGAAGTCACCAATTGATGTGGCACGTCTTAGACCTCTTGACTCCAAATGAACAACATTTCATATTGTCAGTTGTTTAAAGACCATTTCGTAACATGTTTACATTTGTTGACATTACGATACATTTCAGTGCAGTTATGGTTATTTGCATGAATCAAAAATTGATTTGACTTTGTTTAGACTGTTGGTCATTCATGGTCGAGAGGTCTAAGATGCACCAGATCAATTGGTGGCTTCACCTATGTAGATAGGGGTTGCAAGTTCAAATCCTGCCAAATGACACACATTTTCGTAAGAAAAATTTATTGTAAATAATCCAGCTGGTAGAAAAAAAAATATATATACTTTTTGTTTATAAACAGAATATCTACTTAGATATGAGTATCAATCAAAAATAATGTTCAAACAAATAATTTCAAATTGTCGGTTATTTAAAGACTATTTTGCTAATTTCTGTGATATATATATATATATATATATAGTGTTTGTGTATGTACATTTGTACATACAGTCTTTTTACCTTCATATATCGATAAATGATTTGTGAATTTCTTATACATACAAATTATATAATACATATTTGCCACTCATTTTCTCTCTCATTCATACATACATACATATATATATATGTATGTATATATCTATATATACATAGATAGATATAGTGTGCATGTTTGTATAAATGTATTTACATGTATATATGTGGGCGTCTATATATTTGTGAGCACATATATATATATATATATATATATATATATATATATATATATAAATATATACATATACACAAGTGTGTGTATATACGTGTATATGTAAATATATATATAAATATACACACATATATGTCTGTATGTATATATGTGCGTGTGTATTTTTCTATTGAGATCTATCTATCTATCTATCTATCTATCTATCTATCTATATATATATATATATATATATATATATATATATATTAATATCTTTGAAAACTAAGACAATTATCACTGACTAATGGTGCTTCCTGCCAACGCAATTTAATCTAGCCTGCCTGGGAAATTCGGGGATCAAGTTTCTGTCTATGAGAATCAAACATTATTTTTTTTTCTTTTCATTTATTTTTCTTTTTTTCTTTTTTTCTTTCTTGCTTTTTATTTGATTTTTATTCCTCTCCTTTTTTCTCATCTGAATCACTAACTTGGACAGTTCTCAAGTGTCACAGACTTTACAAGCACACAAAAAGTATCAACAGCAAGTTAGTAAAACTTCCAAAAACTTCTTTCTCCCTCCCATCCCCCCTGCAACATGTGGATACTTGGGATGGCTTGAGTTTGAGTCTGAGTTTGAGTTTTGTTTAATGGCATCTCAACCTCTGTGGGTTATTTAATGCCAAAACGATGGAGTTTTAAGCTATTTTTTAATGTTCAGTTATAGTGAGAATGTTGATTTAGTCAGATTTTGAGTTTGAGTTTTGTTTAACGGCATCTCAACCTCTGTGGGTTATTTAATGCCAAAAAGGTGGAGTTTTAAGGTATTTTTTTAATGTTCAGTTATAGTGAGAAGGTTGATTTAATCTGATTTTAATGAAATTTTTTTGTTTTTATTCTTTTTTTATTTTAGAAAACTGAAAATGTTTTCTAGTTTTGTATTCAAAATTGTTTTGCTGAGAATAATTTTTTTCCTTCAAAAATATATATTTTTCTATAAAAGTCTATTTCTATGTATATATTTCAATAAAAGTGTATTTTTATACGTTCATAGTGTCTTGACCCCAGTTTGGTGGGGTAACTATCCCATAGCTGGGACCCTGACAGGTGCTACCACTCCGGGTTAGAGTGGACCTGAGAAAAACAGCAATTAAGAGGTGGTTCTATACTCCTCACAACCTTTCAATTAGAGGCCTTGCTGCCAGATGCAGATGGACATGACTTCAGTAGAATGGTTTCTCTTAGTCTTTATCATAGCTTATTCCATTTTTATCTTTATCTTAGACTGGCTAAAGTTCTTCACTCTGTCTTGCTATAGCTGGAAAGGCAGGTGATATGGATTCATGCCTTTTCTCAAAGTATTTAAACTGATGCAATCTGCCTTTGCAAGAATTTGAATTTAGCTCCCTGTCTCCATATTCCAACAATATAAGATATAAAAAAAATATAAGATAAAATAATATGAGGTAAGACAACAATATGGGATATTATAAAAATGTAATACAATAATATGAGGTATAATAACAATATGAGATATAATAAAAATATGGGGTTAGATAAAAATATGTGGTTAAATAACAATATGAAATATAATATCGATATGAGGTATAATAAAAATTAAGATATAATAACAATGGGAAGTATAATAAAAATATGTGTTTTAATGTCAATATGAGGTATAATAAAAATATGAGGTTTTATAAAATTCAACGGCCGAAATGTTGTAGACATAGGGGTTGTTCAGTCAGAACTTTTAAAAATACAAGATGACTGTTACAGAAAGAAAGCTGATGCCATACAGAGATTTGCAGAAAGGAAATATATGAAGAATTTTTATAGTGCTCTCAAAGTGGTCTGCGGTCCTGTCTCATCTAGGCTCCCACAGGTCTCTGTTGACAGATCACTTGAAGACCAACCAACAGAGCATAAAGTTTCAAAGGCTATTGGATAGATGTCCTGTGGAAAGTCACCTGGTGCGGACTCAATCCCAGCTGAGATATATAAGTACGGTGGCCCAAGGCTGACCAGGAGCCTAATAAACTTGTTCACAATAATTTTTTAACAATAAAAAACTGCTCCAAGAATTCAAAGATGTCTCAATTATCCATCTGTACAAGCAGGAGGGAGACAGAAATTCCTGTGACACCCATTGTGACATTTCTCTGCTCTCAACAGCTATGAAGATCCTAGCCCGTGTCCTGCTAAACCGCCTTACCTACTCACTGAGAGTCAATGTGGCTTCTGTGCAGACCGGGGCATGGTTGACATGATCTTTGCAGCTGTGCAACTGCAGGAAATATGCCAGGAACCGAATGTAGATCTCTATATCATCTTCATAGATCTCACAAAGTTTTTGACACAGTTTGCCACAATGGGTTGTGGAGGATCATGGCAAAGTTTGGGTATCCACCCAAATTCATTGCAATGATCAGAGAGTTTCACAATGGCATTAATACCAGGATGCAGGATGATGGTGAGTAGTCCCAGCCTTTCCCTGTGACAAACAGTAACAATAGGATGTGTAATAACAATAGCTATAAAATTTAGTGGACATTCAATCAGTCAGTCAGTTAAGTGCCATACATGATACATGCTTTGGGCAATCATGAGATATAACTGACTGGACAGAAGATTTTCTCACAGTAAGTTGCCACTGCTTTCTGTCCTGCTATTTAAGCCATGGTCGGAGGGAGAAGAGACGGATTTTATTATTATATTATTAAGCATTAATTAGTAGGGGATCAGTTTATTACTTCATAACAATAGAAATCTAATCCCTCACTTTATGACCAGTAGAAGGTTTACTTATTTCTCCAACTATTATATTTAGTCAGTCAGTTAAGTGCCATACGTGATACACGCTTGGGCAATCATGTCTTGAAACAGACATGACTGACTGGGCAGAAGGTTATCCCACAGTAGCTTGCCATTACTATCTGCGTTAAACTGGTAGCCAACCAAGACTATAGAACCCAATCTGTCCTGCTATTTAAGCCATGGTTGGAGGGAGAAGAGACAGATATTATTATGTTAATAAGTATTAATTAGTGGGGGATTAGTTTATTACTTCATAACAATAGAAAACCGATCCCCCACTTTATGACCAGTAGAAGGTTTACTTATTTCTTTAACTATTATATTCAGTCAGTCAGTTAAGTGCCATACGTGATACATGCTTTGGGCGATCATATATTGAAAGAGACATGACTGACTGGGCAAAAGCTTTTCTCACAGTAAGTTGCCACTTCTTTCTGTGGTAGACTAGTTCTCAACCGAGAATGTAGAACCTAATCTGTCCTGCTATTCAATCCATATCTAGAGGGTGAAGAGATGAATTAATACTTTTCTCAGGGGCATTTGCACGTAAGTAAACGCAACAAATTCAACTGAAATTTGAACTCGGCTTGCCAATTTCTGGTTCAGAGCAGATATTCATTGCATTACAATGCACAACCAGGTTCAGTCAGTTAAGTACCATACGTGATACACACTTGGGTGATCATGTCATGAAAGAGACATGACTGACTGGGCAGAAGGTTATCCCACAGTAGGTTACCATTCTGAGGTAGACTGGTTGCCAGCCAAGGCTATAGAACCCAATCTGTCCTGCTATTTAAGCCATGGTTGGAGGGAGAAGAGACAGATTTTATTATTATATTAATAAGTATTAATTAGTGGGGGATCAGTTTATTACACCATAACAATAGAAAACCAACCCCCCACTTTATGACCAGTAGAAGGTTTACTTATTTCTCCAACTATTATATTCAGTCAGTCAGTAAAGTGCCATACATGATAGACGCTTGGACGATCATGTCTCGAAAGAGACATGACTGACTGAGCAGAAGGTTATCCTACAGTAGGTTACCATTCTGCGGTAGACTGGTTGCCAGCCAAGGCTATAGAACCAAATTTGTCCTATTATTTAACCCATAACTGGAAGGAAGAGACGAATTAATACTTTTCCCAAGAGTATTTGCAGGTAAGTGAATGCAATGAATTCAACTAGAATTCAAACTGGGTTCACCGATTTCTTGTACCAAGCCAATATCCACTGCACTACCAGATTAGAAATCTTATTTCCTAAAAAATTCTTTTATCAAAATGATTTGAGATTTTTAGCTGAAAGTCAATGAATACCAAATATTTCCTGTCTGGAGACAGTTAATTAAATGATTGTCACTCACTGTAGGAAGTGATATTGTTTGATAATGCACAGCATTAGAGTGATTTTCCAAGTGCAGCTTAGATGTGGCTCAAGGCCAATAATAGGGGGCACCCAGTGAGGATCAAACTCACTACTCAATTGTAATGGTTCTAACAAGACAAGTCACTAACTATTACACCACATAAGTCAGTTATGTGCCATATGAGATACATGCTTAGGCGATCATGTCTCTTTTGAGACATGACTGACTGGGCAGACGATTATCCCAAAATAGGTTGCTATTACTTTCCATGGCAGACTGGTTGGTTGCCATCCAAGGCTATATAACCCAATCTGTTTTGTTATTTAACCCATAACTTGAGGGAAGATATGGATTAATACCTTTCCCAAGGGTTTTTGTGCGTAAGTGAATGCAAGGATTTCAACTGGAATTCAAACTCGGCTCCCCGATTTCTCATTCTGTGTCGATATCCACTGCACCACAACCACATCAGAGTGCCTAAAATGATTTTTAAAGTGAAGTTTTCAGGTGGCACAAGACCAAAAGTTTGGAACACCCAGCAAGTATTGAATTCCTTACACAGTCCTAGTTGTTCCAGCAAGGAAAGCTTGCTAACCATTGCACCACACTGAGGTGTCCTTAATGTACAGCATAGGATATTGCTACACAAATGCTGCAAGGTGCCTATAAAGTGCTAGTAATATTACAAGTATTTATCGTTCAGAAGTCATATGATAAAAAATATTGGTGTTTTTTGTAAAATGTTGCACATATCTGCAAGTCTTTACATTCAGGCTTCAGTTCATAATCTTGCCACATTTGGTAGACGCATTGTTGAAGTCGTCCAAACAGTTGCCGTTGATATGCTGCAGCGAGAATGGCGGGAAATGGAATATTGTTTTGACATTGTGAGGGCAACTAGAGGGGCGCATGTGGAATGTAGCCAATGGAAGCTGTGAATGTAAAATTGAGGAGACGTACAACATTTTACAAAACACTGCAATACTTTATGTCATGTGGCTTCTGAGCAAGAAATACTTGTAATGGAACTTTATGGACACCTTGTAAATATTTTTATGCAATTATTATAATAATGTATTAGAATACAATTAAAAGTTTATTCTAAAGTCGTACATTATTTTCCGAACAAACTAATAGAAAGAGCTATAACATTTAGTAGACTTTAAAGGATATATATTTTTTTAAAAATTACTTTATAAATATTAACTCAAAGTAAAACTTTTTAGATATTCATTATGGTGTAATAGATATCAGCATGGAATGAGAAATCGAAGAGCTGAGTTTGAATTTCAGTCTGGTTCGTTACATTCACTTACGCACTTGGGAAAGATATAAAATCCAACTCTTCTCCTCCCAGATAGAATAGCATAACAGAGCAGGTGATATAGCCTTGGCTGCCAGCTAGTCTACCAGAAGATAAAATCTACTGCGGGAAAATCTTCTGCCAAGACAGTCATGTATTGTAAGAGACATGATCACCCAAGTGTGTATCATGTATGGCAATTAGCTGACTGATCTAGATAAAAAAGCTTGAATAGCATAACAGAGTAGATTCTATAGCCTTAGTTGCCAACTAGTCTACCATAGAAAGAGATGGCAATCTACTGCAGTGAAACCTGCCTAGGCAGTCATGTATCAAAAGAAACATAACCACCCAAGTGTGTACTGTGCATGGCACTTAACTGACTTACTGAATTTTGGTCAATGATTGTCAAATATTTCCTTTCTGGAAATGGTTAATTTCATCATTACGATGGGCATGCGCTCTGGGAGGGAGAATTCTTTTTAAACATAAGACATTTTGAATTAAGTTAATTTTATGTTTTGATTGAAATCATCAACCACTGGATTTATTCTGTGAGATTTTGTATTAAGAAAAATATGGATTTTACAAGAACAAAACTAATTATATATATATTGTCGTACAAACAAGGCATGCTAGATGAGAAACGAGGACATTTCCAAACCAAAGTTTAGCAGCTTTTGAACCAAGGATATTATGAAAACAAGACTGCTCATATGGATTGTAGTATGAACTAGTCCCTTACCTGGTAACCTGTAGCAATTCTTGAATATTGGAATTACAAAGAACAAGAATGTAGATGGTAGTATAAACTAGTTCCTTTCCTAGTAACCTGTAGCAATTCTTGAAACAATGATTTTGTGAAAATAAGACAACTCATATGGATTGTAATATGAATTAGTCCCTTCCCTGGTAACCTGAGCAATTCTTTAACTTAGGATTTTAAAAATCAAAAGTGCTCATATGGATTGTAATAAGAACTAGTTCCTTTCCTGGTAACCTGCAACAATTCTAAAAACAAGGATTTTATGAAAATAAGACAACTCATATGGATTGTAATATGAATTAGTAACTTCCCTGGTAACCTAGAGCAGTTCTTTAACCAAGGATTTTAAAAGAACAAAAGTGCTCATATGGATTGTAGTAAGAACTAGTTCCTTTCCTGGTAACCTGTTACAATCCTAGAAACAAGGATTTTATAAAAATAAAACAGCTCATATGGATTGTTATATGAATTAGTCCATTCACTGGTAACCTAGAGCAGTTCCTTAACCTAGGATTTTAAAAGAATGAAACTGCTCATATGGATTGTAGTAGGAAGTAGTTATTTTCCTGGTAGCCTCTAACCATTCTGGAAACAAGGGTTTTATGAAAATAAGACAGCTAAAATGGATGGTAATATGAATTAATCTCTTCCCCAGTAACCTGTCGCAATTCTTTAACCTAGGATTTTAAAAATCAAAAGTGCTCACATGGATTGTAGTAGGAAGTAGTTATATTCCTGGTAACCTGTAACAATTCTGGAAACAAGGATTTTTTGAAAATAAGACAGCTCATATAGATTGTAATATGAATTAATCCCTTCACTGGTAACCTGTAGCAATTCTTTAACCTAGGGTTTTAAAAGAACAAAATTGCTCATCTGGATTATAATAGGAACTAGTTCCTTTCCTGGTAACCTGTTACAATCCTAGAAACAAGGATTTTATAAAAATAAAACAGCTCATATGGATTGTAATATGAATTAGTCCATTCACTGGTAACCTAGAGCAGTTCCTTAACCTAGGATTTTAAAAGAACAAAACTGCTCATATGGATTGTAGTCAGAACTAGTTATTTTCCTGGTAGCCTGTAACAATTCTTGAAACAAAGATTTCATGAAAAGAAGACTGCTGATATGGACTTTTGCATGAACTAATTGCTTCCTTGGTAACCTGTAGCAATTCTTTAATGAAAGCATTTTTTAAAAACATGACTGCTCATGTGAATTGCATTAGAACTAGTCCCTTCTATGGTAACTGTAACAATTCTTGAACCAAGGATTGTTACCAAAACATGACTGCTCATGTGAATTGCATTAGAACTAGTCCCTTCTATGGTAACCTGTAACAATTCTTGAACCAAGGATTGTTACCAAAACATGACTGCTCATGTGAATTGCATTAGAACTAGTCCCTTCTATGGTAACCTGTAACAATTCTTGAACCAAGGATTGTTACCAAAACATGACTGCTCATGTGAATTGCATTAGAACTAGTCCCTTCTATGGTAACCTGTAACAATTCTTGAACCAAGGATTGTTACCAAAACATGACTGCTCATGTGAATTGCATTAGAACTAGTCCCTTCTATGGTAACCTGTAACAATTCTTGAACCAAGTATTGTTACCAAAACATGACTGCTCATCTGGATTGTAGTCTGTACTAATCTTTTCCCTGGTAACCTGTGGCAATTTTTTAACCTATGTTTTTATAAGAACAGTATTGGCTTTTAGCATAAATCAGACATATTGGATAAGAAACAGAAACATTAGCCAAGTAACCTGTAGTGATTCTTAAACTTATGAAGTATTTTCTAGACTCCAATCTGAATCGGCCATCTTAGTAATGTAAGTTAAAAAGCTAATATAAAACAGATGAAGTTCGACATCTGTCCAAATTGAAACAATTGCAGTCATATTTGTTGTACTAATAGTGACACTAGTAGAATATAGATTTTCTTTCTCTGTGACTGAAGCAAATCCTTATTATTGGATTAGTAAATTTGGTATTATCTACCAGTGTCCTTCTGTATTCAGAGAAGTGTTGCTTGTTTCATTACCTCCTTCTCTTTTTCTTCCTTTTTTTCCTCATACAATTTGTATGACTTAATCAATATGGCTAACAATGGACAATGAGAAGTTATTTTTGAATTTCCATCTATCAGTTTTGTTGAAAATCTTTCCATCACTTGCTCATTACGTGCACATTACGTGCACACACACACACACACACACACACGCACACACACACACACGCACACACACCCACACTCACACACACGCACCCACACGCACACACACGCACACACACGCACACGCACGCACACGCACACACACACACACACACACACACGTTTTATTCTTCTCTTTTCTTGATTTCTCTCTCTTTATTGTTGTTGTTTTTTCCTGTTATTACTTACTATGTTGGTGATAGAAATTTGTTGCAATTTTTTCCTTGTGTCTTATCAAGTCTTTCTTTTCAATTCTGGTTTTTGTTTTCTTAATTTTTTTCTGAAGATCTTTTTTTACTTTTTATCTGATTTCCTCAATGGTTTTCTTTCGCTGTTCATTTTTCTCAACTTTGTTAATTTTTTTCTTTCTTTAGCTTCCTTCATAATTTCTTCACGTGTTCCTTGTTTGATCTTCTCAACTTTTTCTTTCTCTTTCATTCACAATTTTATTCTAGATTTTTCAAATTTCACTTCTTTTTCTTTCTCTTTCATTCACAGTTTTCTTCTAGATTTTTTCAATTTTCACTTCTTTTTCTTTCTCTTTCATTCACAATTTTCTTCTAGATTTTTCAAATTTCACTTCTTTTTCTTTCACTTTCATTCACAGTTTTCTTCTGGATTTTTTCAATTTTTACTTCTTTTTCTTTCTCTTTCATTCACAGTTTTCTTCTAGATTTTTTTCAAATTTCACTTCTTTTTCTTTCTCTTTCATTCACAATTTTCTTCTAGATTTTTTCAAATTTCACTTCTTTTTCTTTCTCTTTCATTCACAGTTTTCTTCTAGATTTTTTCAAATTTCACTTCTTTTTCTTTCTCTTTCATTCACAGTTTTCTTCTAGATTTTTTTCAATTTTCACTTCTTTTTCTTTCTCTTTCATTCAGTTTTCTTCTAGATTTTTTCAATTTTCACTTCTTTTTCTTTCACTTTCATTCACAGTTTTCTTCTAGATTTTTTTCAAATTTCACTTCTTTTTCTTTCACTTTCATTCACAGTTTTCTTATAGATTTTTTTCAACTTTCACTTCTTTTATTTTCCTTCGGAATTTTCTATAGTTTTTCTTTTTCATTTTTCACTAGTTTGTTATATTCTGTTAAATTTACTTTGTACTCCTCTGTTCATTTATTTTTTTAACATTTTGAAAATTTTTTTCACTTGTAGAACATTTTAAAGAAATCTCTTCACAGTTTTCGGTTCCTTAAACATTTTTTTTAATTTTCCCAGATTATTCTTTTTTTTTTCACAATTTTCTTTGACGGCTCCTTGGTAAAAACAACCAAGGAGCCCAAATTCTTCTTCTTTTCTTCACAATATTTTTTCATCTCTTACTTGTTCTCTTGTCATTTTATTTTTTTCCTTTGATTTTTTTCTTTGTAATCTTTCTTGATTACTTTGTTTCCTTCTTTCTTTTTTTCTCTCTTTTCTCTTTCCTTCTTTTTTCTTCTTTCTTAAATTATTTTTCGTTCCCTTTTCCTCAGTTTTATTCCGACGTTTCCAGTTTTCCTTTTTGCCTCTCTATTATGTTCACTCTACTATTGTCTTTCTTCCTCTCTCACACGTTCTTGTTAATCTTTCTCCCTTACTCTCTCTCCTTGTCTTTCCCTTTCTCCCACTCACTAACTTTTTCGTCTTTCTCCCTCTCTCTCACTTTCTCATTGTCTTTCTCCCTCTATCTCATTGTCTTTCTCTTTCTCCATCTCCCTCATTTTCTCATTGTCATTCCCCACTCTTCCACTTTCTCATTGTGTTTCTCCTACTTTCTCACTTTCCCATTGTCTTTCTCCCTCTCTCTCTATTCTTGTTGTCTTTCTCCCTCTCTCTCATTGCCTTTCTTTTTCTCCCTCTCATTCACTTTCTCATTGTCTTTCTCCAACTCTTCCACTTTCTCATTGTCTTTCTCTCTCTCTCTCTCCTTGTCTTTCTCTCTCTCCCTCTCAGTCACTTTCTCATTGTCTTTCTCCCACTCTCCCACTCTCCCACTTTCTCATTATCTTTCTCCCCTCTCTCAATTCTTGTTGTCTTTCTCCCCCTCTCTCTCTCATTGTCTTTCTCTTTCTTGCTCTCACTCACTTTCTCATTGTCTTTCTCTCTCTCTCACTTTCTCATAGTCTTTCTCCCTCTCACTTTCTCATAGTCTTTCTCCCACTCTCTCACTTTCTCATAGTCTTTCTCCCACTCTCTCACTTTCTCATTTTCTTTCTCCCACTCTCCTACTTTCTCATTGTCTTTCTCCCTCTTTCTCAATTCTTGTTGTCTTTCTCCCTCTCTCTCTCATTGTCTTTCGCTTTCTTGCTCTCATTTACTTTCTCATTGTCTTTCTCTCTCTCTCACTTTCTCATTGTCTTTCTCCCTCTCACTCAATTCTTGTTGTTTTTCTCCCTCTCTCGCTCTCCTTATCTTTCTTCTTCTCCCTCTCTTACACTTTTTCATAGCCTTTCCCCCTCCCTCTCTCTCACTTTCTCATAGTCTTTCTCCCACTCTCTCACTTTCACATTGTCTTTCTCCCAATCTCCCACATTCTCATCGTCTTTCTCCCTCTCTCTCAATTCTTGTTGTCTTTCTCCCTCTCTCTCCTTGTCTTTCTCTTTCTTCCTCTCACTCACTTTCTCATTGTCTTTCTCCCACTCTCCCACTTTCTCATTGTCTTTCTCCCTCTTTCTTCAATTCTTGTTTTCTTTCTCCCTCTCTCTCTCATTGTCTTTCTCTTTCTTGCTCTCATTTACTTTCTCATTGTCTTTCTCTCTCTCTCACTTTCTCATTGTCTTTCTCCCTCTCACTCAATTCTTGTTGTTTTTCTCCCTCTCTCGCTCTCCTTATCTTTCTTCTTCTCCCTCTCTCTCACTTTCTCATAGTCTTTTTCCCTCTCTCTCACTTTCTCATAGTCTTTCTCCCACTCTCTCACTTTCTCATTTTCTTTCTCCCACTCTCCTACTTTCTCATTGTCTTTCTCCCTCTTTCTCAATTCTTGTTGTCTTTCTCCCTCTCTCTCTCATTGTCTTTCTCTTTCTCGCTCTCATTTACTTTCTCATTGTCTTTCTCTCTCTCTCTCACTTTCTCATTGTCTTTCTCCCTCTCACTCAATTCTTGTTGTTTTTCTCCCTCTCTCTCCTTGTCTTTCTTCTTCTCCCACTCTCTCACTTTCTCATTGTCTTTCTCCCTCTCACACATTTTCTCATTTCCTTTCTCTCTCTCTCATTCCTATTCCTTTTCTCTCTTGTTTCCCATTGCTACTTCACGTTTTTTTTATATTACCATTGACCTTCCCTTTCTTTATCCCTTTTATTTTCATTCTCTCTCTCGTTCTCTTTTTTCTCAATCTCTCTCTCATTCTCTTTCTTTATCATTCTTTCTTTCAGTTTCTCATTGCTGTTCTCCCTCTTTCTTGTTCTCCCACTTTCTCATTTTTTTCTCATTCTCCCTCTTTCTCATTCCATTTTTCTCTCTTTCTCTTTCCATTTTTCCCTCTTTCTCTTTCCATTTTTCCCTATTTCTCATTCTCTGTTTTTTTCCCTCTTGTTATCTTTTTCCCTCTTGTTGCCTTTTTTTTTCTCATTGCCTTCATTCATCTTTTTCTTTCTTGTAACATTTCTCTCTTTTTCTCATTCTCCCACACTTTCTTCCGCTTTCTTCATCAATGCCTCTATCTTATATTAGAATAAGATTCTTGCTGCATTGTTTTTCTTAAAATTTCTCCCTTGTGTTTTTCTCTTGTATTTTTTAATAATTTTTTAAAATCTAAAATTTTTAAATTATTTTTCTCTTCCCCTTAATCTCTGAAAATGTTTTTCTTTTTGAAACTGATTTCTATTCTCTTTTCCTCACTGTCTCTCTCTTCTGCATTCAATTTATATTATACAGGCTTTTTCTCTCTTTTTAGTTTTTCTCTCACTTCCACACTCTTTCTTTGTGACCGTCATCCTCATTTTGCTGTTCAGTTTGTCACTATCACCCTCTTATCTTTATCACGATTCTCTTTGTTTCTCCCTGATTTCGTTTCTTTCTCATAACTTTACTGTTTCTCACTAATTTTTTTCTCTCTCATATTACTATTCGTTATTTTTCACTGTTTTCTCTCTCTCACTCTTAGTGCTATTCTCTCTTTTTCTCACTGCCTTCCCCTATTTTCTCTTTGATTTTCTCTCTCTCTTTCTTCTACACCAGAGGTTCCCAACCAGTCGTCTCGCCCCCCACAAGGGGGTCGCGAACCCTTGGGGGCGGGGGGGGGGGGTCGCAATACCTTGGCAGGAGAGTATATAGCCTTGTTACAAGCAGCTTGGGATAGCATTAATTGTACTTCATCAATTACATTTTTCAAGCTCTTACTTTTTTCTTTTTTTGTTTAGGTACAAATTGATAGTTATGACAAACGTTTTGAAGGTTGTTATTTCTAAGCCTAAGTTATTTCTCGTCCACAAATTTCAAAGCTTGCTGCTGAAATGCAACATCAGGCATCTCACTAGCTGGGTTGGATAGCTTTTTAAACCTATGATAATATTATTTTAAGAAATATATGTTCTTTTTGTGAATTCAGGTTGGACCAATGTGCTTTAATTTAATGTTCTACAGTATCATTCTTTTGGTTTTCTCTCTTCCTATATTTTTACTTCTCTGTTCTTGTAATTTGTTGAAATTTGGGACAAGAATAAATACATTTATCTATTTAGCTGATACAAATAATCAATTTCAATAAAAGGACAGTTGTGTTTACTAAGCAGAATTTTTTTTTATTCTTAATGTTTTAGCTTATATTCAATGGGAGTCTTTGACATGGGATAAAGATTTGCAAGAATTAATTAACTGAGCATAAATAATGCATAATAAGTTCAATCCTCACTTGCTTCATGCAAAATCATTTCAAATGCATTTTACTGTAAAATAATTTTATTACAATTTTATAGTAAATCAGTTGCAATGCATTTCATAATAAAATCATTAACAACTCATTTTCATAGTAAAACCATTTGTAATGCATTTTCATGGTGAAACCATTTGCTGTGAATTTTCATAGTAAATTAAATGACAATGCATTTTTATAGCAAAATAATTGACAAAGCATTTTCATTGCAAAATAATTGATCAATGTATTTTTAAAGTAAAATCATTGAGAATGCTTTTTCATACTCAAATCATATGTCATGAAAAATCAGTTACAATGCATTTTCATTATAAAATTATTGGCAACTTATTTTTATCGTAAAAATCATTTGCAATGCAATTTTATAGTAAAATCATTGACAATACATATTTATAGTAAAATCATTGGCAATTCATTTTCATAGTAAAATCATTTGCAATGCATTTTTTTAGTAAAATCATTGGCAATACGTTTTTATAGTTAAATCATTGACAATGCATTTTCATGGTAAATTAATTAGCAATGTATTTTCATAGTAAAATCTTTGACAATGCATTTTCATAATAAAATCATTAGAAATTTATTTTCATAGTAAAATCATTGGCAATGCATTTTTATAGTAAAATCATTGGCAATTCATTTTTATAGTAAAATCATTAGCAATTCATTTTCATAGTAAAATCGTTTT